>VWZO01012044.1:171731-194514 GCA_013396975.1 Bucco capensis
AAAAAAAAAATTAAAAATATTCCAAACTCAAACTCTAGCACTTCTACTCCTTCTCTGGGCGTCAAAATGTTGACAGTGCGATCCTGTGCCTGATGCTGTAAATTGATGCCTTCGAGTAAGTTTGCATTTTCAAAAATAGTTTTCAAGTCCTGTTGTCAGAACATAAATGTAAGATTCCCCAGTGTTCCCAGAGCAAGAAACAGACCGGAGATACGCTTTTTTAACTGGAGATTTCTGCTTTCCCAGAGGAAGAATCTTGATATAGCTGGGGGTGGGTGCGCGCGTTAGTGAAACAAACAAAAAACCCACAATTCTCTTTATATAAGGAGCATCTTAGTTGAGATGGTAAACACAACAACAGCAATGATACCTGCACGTGCTGCGTTTAAATGAACAAACAAACAAACAAAACCACTTCCAATTACAGAAACCATCATTTCGAAATAAATGCTTAATTATCAAAATAAAGGGCAGTCTAGGGGATGAGGGAGACACAGAAAATTATTTCCAAGCGAAAATAGTTCATAATCAAAGCAGGTCGTTGGGATGTTATTCTATCCCAGAGTATTACTAGGAGCTGTACCTGAAAGCTGTCTGGATAACTTATAGCCTGATATTTACGTATTTGTTAAAAACCAAAAATATTTGGACTTGTCAGCTCACTGGCGATTAAACTGAAGTTTCAGGTTAACTGTCTTGTTAAGTGCCTTTGGTTTAAGTATCTGGTGTTTAAGTTATGAAGCGTACACTGTTCCAAGCCCTTTATTCTCGGATGGAGTTTTATGATGTCCCTTGCTAATTTGCATTATGTCAACTTGTAACGGTGGGGAATCTAATACCGGGAACGGGATACAAAACCACTATGAGCACTGACACGCAGGGGATATGTTGCGCTTTTCCACGGCGAAGATCTGCTGTCGATTAGGAACGTTACATCTTCAAGAGACTCATAAAAAGTGAAGGCATCTGCTCCCAAAGCCAGCCACGTTTGTAGGGTTTAGACGTGACAGCGAAACCCAGTTCGTTTCAACAGAAATCTGTGAGGTGATTGGGGAGACCGAAACCCTCATCCCTACTTCCCACCTGTATCCCCTTCCTTAAACCATCTTCGTCCTCATCCTGTCCAACGTATCGGCAAGGTGAAGGCGTCCCCCGCCCCAGGCTGTACCCTTCTTTTTTCGGGGAGCAGCATCCCGGACAGCACCAGCTCAACACACTGCCGGGCTTCATCCCCGCTCTGTGCCAGCAGCGCCGGTGCCAAGCGCTGCTGTCTTGCCGCACCGCTGCCGCTGCCTTTGCCCTGCCGGGAGGGAGACTTTGTGCCCCACCTGCGAAGCAGACTTAGGGGTCACAAGGAGCGCATTTGAGGGAATTTTCCCTTCCCTCCCGTAGGGAGACCGCTGCGCTCGTCACCTCGTCTCCAACGAATTCTTGGTTCGAGGGCTAATCCTGCTCAGCGCAGGTACTGGAGATCGCTCCTCCTCTCTTTTAAGCTCCTGTGGATGCCGGACATCCCTGGATGCACCTACATGTCTGCTGGGAGAGGGCTGCACAGCCTAACTGATGTTTCTCTTCCCTGCCTCAGCTGGGGCACCCAGCTTCACCTTCGGGACCCAGTTAACCTTTGCAAGAATAACGATTCCCGGCCCCATGCCGTATCCATGTGAAGGAGAAAAGTCCCTTTTGCTTCCATGGGACTTTCTCCCAACCGGGATATTGCTCTTGTCCCTTGAAAAATCTTTTATTGAGGAGAAACAACCATGCCACTTGCGAAGCAGCAGCCACAGGCGCCTCGCTAGGGCTGGGAGGAGAAGCGGGTCCGGCGAGGCAGGGTGGGGATGTCTCTCTGCTTGGCGGGTTCCAAGGGCTGCATCTCCGCCCGTAGTCCAGCAAACATCTCGCCCCCAGCAACGCAGCAGTGGGTGGGTGGGGGATGGCTGGTCAAAGCTGCCTCCGGTCGGCAGTCCTGCAGTTCCCAAACCTCCCGGGAGAAGGGAGCGGGGAGCAGGGCAGAGCAGCCGGCTGTGCTCGGCGGCGTTTCCGAAGCCTCTCCGCGCCCGGAGCTTCACTGGGAGGTACGGAGCCAGCCCCGACGGCAGACATGCAGGGAAGAGCAGGCACAAGTGCATTGCAGCATCCCCTCCTTGACCTTACGACTCCTCGGGCAAGATGTTCCCCCCGATACAAGACCCCTCGTTAGTAGTGGCACCTGGGGGCTATTTATATATACGTATTTTTATTTTCTGCTTTCCTTCGCCTTCACTAGTTTTTCTTCTTCCTGCGGTTTTGGTGTTGACCTCAGTGAAGAATTGCGGCGTGCAGACTTTGTCCCACTCCCCCCTCTCCCGCCTCCCAGCCCGAGGTAAACTGGACTCGGAGTCGGGAGAGCCAGAAAAGACCCAGGAAGGGAAACGATCCTGTCGGGACTGAGCCCGAAGCGCTGCAGTGCGGCGGGGCGCGGGACCTGGCATGGGATGCAGTGCGGGCTCTCCCCCACCCCTGTACCGAAACTGATCCCCCTCGGCCCCTCCTGACCCCCTATTCGCTCCTTCAGGTCCCATGTATCCTTATTATTTTAATAGCTGCTAATGACAAGATACGGAAGAATAGCAGCAAGCAACGAGCGTGGAAACTGCTCCCGCGGTTCGAGTAAATGTTATTCTGATAGCAAATCCCACCCCCAACCCCCAACCGAAAATCGGCACAGAGATGGATAGAACACTGTTCTGCCAAGTATTGCCTTTTTTTTTTTTTTAAATTCTAGTTCTAAGACTCCCTGAAAATAAAAGCCAAACTTTGGAGTCTCTCCATTTTGTTAGCGAGGGGGAAATCGTTTTGCTTGATTTTTAGTGCAATGTTGAGATGTGACCCAGTGCCTTGTTATGTTGCTGCCCTTGACTGGCTAGCTAGCGCCCAGGGAGAGCGATCACAGCCTGCCTGTGCCTGCGCAAGGAGCTGTGGCATGGAATGGCCCCGTGTCCCCCTCGTACCCCCTCAACACCGTAGGCTGGTCACCCAGCAAAGACAGAGTTCTGCAGCAACTTCTGCGGACCAGAAAGGGAAATGCAGAGCAGGGAGCAGAGCGATAGGGGATTTGCTTTCTTCAGGAATCACAATAGATTTTGCAAGCAACTAATTAAGTTCAAAATCTCTCCCCCTCCCCCTCATACTCAGACACCTTGCTTGCAAAGCGGTGTGAAGTCGGTTGTGTAAATGATTCCACTTTAACTTCCAGACACTTTAGATCACTAATAATGCCGTGGTGGTGCTGCTTACACTGCTGCAGGGAGAGTCAGCATTTCCATTATAATTTCCTATTTTCAGGAGTTTTTACAGTGGTCATAAAAATTCAATCCAGGCTCAAACTTGGCATCCCAGGGCTCCTCCCAGGAGTCATTTCTTTTTGTTGTATTTGAAAGAGGAAACCATTTATCTGTTTTTACATTACAAGAGAGCAACAAAAGGAAGCAAAAGCAGGGTTTGGAGAACACTTGTGTTCTACATTGCTTGCTTTCCCTCAGCTTTACAGTATCTGTCATAGATGTTAAAGGAGTACAGTACACAATAATTAATAACACATGAAAACCCATAAGGTTACAAAGAAGTCAGAGTCCACAATCAGAACTGGTCATATAAAATATCCTTTAACATTCTCAATCCCTTTTCTCTTCAAAACTGATAATTTGCTAGCAATACATCCAAAATGTCATTTGATGCAGGGGGTCACTTTGGTTTATAATGAATTGATCTTTTTGGAAATCTGAGGAAGTTTGTGTATATGCTCATATTTTAGAAGAACTTCCTAAAAGTACAGATGTTTTCACTGCAGATTTGAGGGGTGTATCCTCCAGCCCACTTTGTGCAAGTATACATATAACAGTCAAATAATCTTAGGATTTAGGTGTCCCTAAGTATTCATTTATATGATGGATTGTAAGGGCTATATGGTTCCCTTGAAACCATTATATTCTATCAGGTCAAAATCAGCTTCTTAAAAAAGTTCATTTGATGCAAGGGTGGTTGGAATGATTTGTGTACATTGCATTCATTCACATACAATTCCCATATCTGCTGGAAATTGAGAAAGGATTTAATGACCCCACAGGAACTGAAGGTTTTGGTGACATGAGCTCAGAATGGGCCTATGAGACAAACACCAGTGTGAATTGGGACGCTCAAGTGGAATGCCAGCAAAGCCTGGACATCACATCATTTTGCTGTGGATTATGCCTATGCCACATGTTTTACAGAGAAGTTCTTTCTCTACTACTATAAAATATATATTTCTACTACCCTGGAAACTTAGTAGGGGTATTCTCCAACTCCTTCAGCTCAAGTTTGTGTAGGAAAAATATTCACAAAGAATGATATCTCACATCTCATGGAGGTGAAAGAATTATTTCTAGGAGGTAAAAAACACATATGTAAAAAAGGAAATAATCTTTGTATGTATACATAGACAGAAAGAGATTAAGACAGCCAACCCTACAGTATGCATGATATAAGTACATTGATTCAAGGAATGTTTGGAATAACCTCTATTAGATAAGGCTTATATTTACTATAGCTAATGGTTAAAGAGTCCATAACTTTTAGGGAATGAAGGCAATGTTTGCTTGCCATGGTCAGTCAAACACAGGACTGGAATCAGGATTCCACAAGATTTATCTTCCCTTGAGGAATTTCATCTTAGTGACATTGAGCTACTGACCTCCAGTGGATCCAGCACTTCCCTAAAGAAAAGGAAATTTTCTCTGACCTCACTTATACCCCTAACTCAGTCCACACATGTTACTCTTCCAATTAAACTGTTGCACTTAATTTAGGAGTGTTGGCCCCCAGTTTCTTCAGAGAGTGGAGGTTAGGATCTGATTCACATTTCAGAGAAACCTTTGGTTTTTTGATTGACTACATGCTAGCAAATGCACAGAGCCAATGGTGTCTATTTTAGGCATCTCAATTCATTGCTTGAAGGTGAGATAAGTGTTTTCTGTTTCTGCATTTTTATCAGGCTTTATCTTCAGTAGTTAATAAGGTACATATCTGCAGCAGTTGACAGTTCATACACCTACATGACAAGAATCTTATGACTGAAAAATGAAACCTTTTTTTCCCAAAAAGTGGTTGGAAAAGCTTTTCCTATGACTTTGTACAGCACAGCTTCACAGAAACAATTCATCATCTCCTTTGGGCTTAGCATGGCTGGAGACAGCAATATAAGCAGGGCTCCATACTTTACATCCTTGCATTTCATGTCCTGTACAGGATCTTATTCTGACTTTGCTCACTGCACAGATCCAAGGATAGGTAACAAAACAAGGTCCTAAGTTCAAACTATTGCCAATACTTGCATCTCCTCACCCTGACAGACAGGGCACTGGAGCCCAAAGACACAATCAGTCCATACACAGTAGCATGAAAGGATATTCACCCAGCATTTCTACCACAAAACTGTGACACTCTTCCCAGCATTGTGAACATTGAGTCATTTCATTTCCCTTCCTTTGGTGCATCAACTGCCATGACTGTTCAGTACAAAAAGAACAGAAATCAGAGTGAAGAGGCACTGAAGATTATGAAGACCCTGAGGAAATCCACTCTTGCAGCCTTGGACAAGCTCCTGGGGCAGCTCTGCCAGGTCAGATCTGTTGACTCAGTCTACAGCTCAGAAACATGGATGCTATTTTAAATATCTTGTGCCTGGGCCTTGGAAAGCCTTCAAGGGAGGTCAGAGCCTGGCCCAGTAGCCAGCAGCAGTCAACTTTAAAAGCAGGTTTGGGATATTCACTATTTGAGTCCATATTTGGGACTGCCACTATTTAAGTTCCTGTACAGTGACAGGAGAATCCACTACAGGACCAAAGGTTGATGCATGGGCATCACCTTCCCCACAAAAAAAAAAAAGTATGTTTATCAGTAGCTGGTGACCCCAACACTGCTTCCCATTCAGTTGGCTGCAGCTAGCAGAGCAGTGTTGCTGGCAGGCACAATGGTCAACGCTCCACAGGGGGCAAGGACATTTTTAATTCTATGACATCAGTCCCTAGTCCTCTAAATCATATCTAGGCCACCTCTCATCTATAATATGATGAGTGCCAGAGGCCATTTGATCCCTAGACATATATACTGCTGACATGACCCAGTGACCTTGAAGCAGCTGTGGGGTTCCAGTTTTCTTCCACAGAAATCTAGTGAGTTTTTATGATTGACTTCAGTGACAGCAGTATCTAACAAATGCTGTATCATGCCACTGCAGATTAAGTTTCTTGGCTTGTACTCAGTGGAAAGGTGCTAGTTTAACACAAAGCATTATTGTTACTAATACAGAACTAGTGTCTGGCTAAAGTTAATATAAATATGGATCTGGCAAGAATTTTAATATTTAGAACAACCCTAAAATAAGGCTTACTGAGGATATTATATAAGAATTCAGAGTTTTAGTTGTGCAATTACTCATAATGTCTTTCATGTTTTTAGTAGCTTCTAAATATATACCAACACTATAGAAAAAATGGCATTCCTTTTTTTCTCTCTTTTTTGTTTGTTTTTGTTTCTGTTTAGCATTAGTTTTCCAAAAAGGCATAAATTCCCATGGAAGCTACATGGAAATAGCGCTGAGGGATTTGCTAAAAGTCACAAAAGCAAAGGAAGTTAAGAGTCAAGTTGGGAAGACAATTTTCTGTCATACGCAGCTATGCTGAAGTGCTAGAGATAAAGGTCATCTAACGGGAGGTGGGGCTTTGTGCCATCAGGTGATCACGAACACCAAATGCGCTGCAACACCTCGGTCCAAAGGGAAGGTAAAGTCCTGAGAGAGTTTCAACCCTAAAAGACTATTTGTGCTATTTGTGGTTTGGGTTCAGACCCTTAAGGTTATTTTGAGCTAGGTTCTTAATTGTAAAACTGTAGGAATCGTACAGTCAGGGCATTATTGACTAGACGGGACTACAAAAACCTGTTCTGGAGATCACAATCCTGAAGAAAACTCGCCACCTGCTGGCCAAGCCTCCAGCGCTGCGCTGCTCCAGCAGCGAGTCAGCGTTTGTCAGTTCACAGCAGCTGAAATCGTCCACAGCTCACGCTTTCTACAGTTAAAATGTTGACGAGGGAAGCTTCCGCCTTAAAGGAAAAAAAAAGACTTTAATCTGCAAATCTCTGTGTGACAGTGTTTTGCTCTGATATTTGAAAATAAAACTAGTAAAATATTTCAACATGAATGATAATCTCTCAAGGCTTAAATGCTTTTGTATGGGTAAATTCTGTGAAATGCTATTATAGAATGCATATCTCCTCTTTCTTTATCTCAAGATTATATCAGTAATCTTTGTAGTTTCTTTTGTGATATTTTTGTTCCCACAGAGTCTTTTATTTACTATTAGTACTTTTATTCACTGTTACTTAATAGTAACTGGAGATTTCGATATCTCATTAGAAATAGTTGTCATTCCTGTAATGGGAAAGGGAACTTCTCACAATGCTAAAGTCCCCCATCCTATAACTTATCTTTTTTCATGTTGATATTTTCATAAGCAACACCACACTATTTAATAGAGATAGCAGAGGGATTTTTTTTCAGTTAAATAAGTCAGGTATATAATGTTATTTTTTTCTTTAGTGTTTTCACTACAGCCAGCTAAGCCAGATGAAAGATCCTAATCCATTTTGGATAGACCATTACACAATAACCCAAGCCACAATGTGTACATACTTTATTGCTGGGATTGGTTTATATTTTCCTAGTGAAGATTGTGAATACACAAGGCACAGAAAAAAAGATTCACATCCAGCAGGTTCTGGACTTCTATAGCAACTAAAGTGCCAAAGATACTTGCTACCCAAGACAGAGTGTGCAGTGTTTGCATGTACAGTCACAGTTATCCATACATATAAGCTTGATTAACAGCTACCATCTGAAATCCTGCCACTCTGGAGTAAAACTGCTATTCACAAAACGGGTAGTCTTACAATATAGCTATTTTTCCAATTCTCTTGACCTAAGCAATGCTGTTCTTTACAAATCTGCTTTCTGAATAGATCCATCCTGCCAGGTATACCTCAATATTTGAAGCCTTGCAGTGTTACAGGCCTGCTGAGTCTCTCCTTTTAACAGAGATCTTCTTCAGGCTCTCTCAACTCTTGTTGCTTGGCTCAAAGCAGAGGGTTTACTGAGGAATCAAAGTATGGAAATGGTTATGATCTTCAGAGATGAGTTCCTTATTGTGGCTAACCATACCCATGCTCCATTTCTTCTATTGATATCCAGAATGTCCTGTCCACTGCGTTGGGACTGGTCATGTTTCCACATGGGGGCCATTAGGCTCTTCCAGTGATGTCTACCTTGAGCAGTATAAGGCTAATTCAAATCAAGAGGACAACTGCACCTGCTTCCTCTCAGCCAGCAGGGCAACTGAGTATCCAGATGTTTGTAGCTGTGGTTGAATTTAGATATTTTCCATCTAGTTCTGACAGGAACTAAAAGTATTGGATTCCAGTAACCATACAATCCTGGCTTACAGGACTGTAGTAGCCTTTAGTATCCTTTCTATCTTTTTTGTCCCTGTCAAAGATATATTTCTTTTATTTCTACAGCAAAGGTTTAGATAATTTTTTTCCCATAAAGTCTTAATCTATACTTTTCTGTTTTTACTTGCATAATTTAGACCTTTAAAGCCAATGTTTAAGTCAACTATTGCTTGAATTAGCCGAACTACCATATTGCTAAACACATGGGATGTGCTGGAGAATAATTGACTGAGTTTAATTTCTCAGATCAGATGAAAATCTTTTATGTCACACTTCATGACATTTTACTTCTGGATTCTGAATTGAAGCTCTTACTAATTTGGCTTTGTTTTAAATTATTTGCTGGATGGCATATTGCATTTTTTTGTCTGATAATGGATTGCCTGCAAGCTGTTTCAGTGGAGACTGCTTTGTATTTTCATGTGTTCATTAACTTTCAGATCATATATTAGTATTCTACTTTCACTTAATTCATTATGTTAGGGCTTTCAGCATTGGCCTGTAAACTGTAGTTCTTTTACAGCACCCCTACATTCCCCAGATTTCCATGAAAACAGAATTTCACTCTCCAAAATATTCTTGTAGAATAGCATGACAAAAATGATTAAGAATCCTTAGCTAAATCTCTCTTCTCAGATATTATTTTTGCATCATTTGCACAGCCCGACTTTGACAGTCAGGCTGAAAGTTCCTGCAATGCTCTGCAATGGAGTTTTCTTTTAACCTCTATGACCTTATAAGGGTAGTCCTCATTGAATGGCATTGGACTTAAACTCCCTGTGCAATGGACTCTGCAGATACAGAGTGAGCTTTTAACTCTCTGATATATGGTGTTTGGTATGATCCAGAACATCAGATAATATAGAAAAATTAGCCAAAGATAAAAAAAAAAGTTTATATTCTTATATTGGGTTTTGTTGTTGTTTCTTTTTTTTTTTCATTTATCTTGACAGAGTGATTTTTAACAAAAGAGTGATCACTGATAATCACTAGCAAATATAACTGAAATAATTTTGTTTTCTGAGGGCAAAAAACAACAGGGAAGAGAACCATCTTATTCTGGTTTAGAAATCTGTAGTGTAGTAGCTTACCTCTGGAGCATACTTCTGCTATATTTGGCACAGAATCCCTCTGATATTGCTTGTAGCCTTCAGGCCTTCAGGATACAAGGTAGTAAAAAACATAGCCTCATCATCCCCTTATTCAATCTAAAGTTTCTCTCTTGATGCTTCGAGCATGCCTTGCCAAGTGATATCAGTGAGCAGAGTGTAGCCTTTGCAAGGCACAATCCTGACTGATAAGACTTGGACTGAACCCTCCAAATCTGCTGATTTCATAAGGTGACAATATGACTCAATGACTTCTGTTAAATGTTTTTTTTCTGAATAACATGCAAACATGATTGTGCCTTTTATGTTTTATTAAAGCTTAATCTCTTGAAGGGGTTTTCTTTTTGGCAAGGGTCACAACCACAATTCACTCATTGTGAAAACACAACTAATTAGTATAAGGAGAGAATGTACAGGATTCATTCTTGAAAGGGGCATATATTGGGGGTGGGAGGATGAATGGTTCTGGCTAACCTTCTGAAGCAGTTCTCGTAGCCCAGAAGAAAAGATGTCCAAGTCCATTTTCCTTCCTGTGACATGTCTTCATTTATTATTCAATTGCCTTTTAACCAGGTAGAGATTTCTTGGAGGGATGGAGCTACAGGATCTCGTGATATGAGATATTAATTCCTATCCACTGTTCCCTGCTGTAGGATTAAGTCTTTCTTATGTTACCAAAGCAGTGGGAACATGAGTTTTGCCACCACATCACAGGAAAGGAAACAAGGTGTCAGAGGGAGAGGGAATCTCTTGCTGTGTTCATGGCAGGTGGGAGCAGCCTAAATGGATTGACTGGTAGCTGAGGTTTGAAGCTGAGCCTTGGGCTGCACTGCTATCACTAGCACTGCACTGAGGGTACATATGTCCCAGCTTGAGCCATGATCCTGGTTCCATGCCTCTTGCTTATGGGCTTTGTTTAGTCCTGTTTAAGTTCTTACAAGTGTGAGGAAAAAAAAAGGACCAAAAGTATAGATTTCCACAGTTCTCAGGGAATGGTCCTAACACGTGATTTTGTGATCAAGTACCATTTGTGGATGCATAAAAATAAATAAATAAATAAGGAGGAAAAGCTTTTCACTTGGTTCTAGGACTGTGCATGCTTCTCTTAGTTCTGTTCTTTGTTCTACTCCTTCTCACTGCACTAACACTCTATCTCAAAACAACTATTCTGTTTCTCACTGTTTGCCTTCACTGGGATATCTTTGCCAGAGGGTTTTTGCTAAAGTGATGAAGAAAGTGTGGACATGTTGAGGAAACTGTGATGGAAGCAGAGTCAAAGCCGATGAAAAGAGGAGTTTTTGCAGAGATTCTATAGCTAGGTTTTGACAGTAAAAGTGTTTATAAGGTGCGTTTTCTCCATCAGGGAGTAGCTTCACACAGAGATGTGCATGTGCTAGAGAGAAAGGATTTTTGTGTGTGCACACTGTAGGATGTTTGGACAGAAATGAGCATATTCATCAGGGCTGGGGCATGTGGGGATAAATTGTGATCCTTTTCTCTTATAGTCTGGTTGGACAGCACCTGGAATAGAGGGTGGCTTGTACACAGATATTATATCATGGCTGAGGAGCATAGTCAAAATCTGTGATCTAAAGAAGACTGGTTCAGTGAAAATCCCTTTACCTGCCAGCACTAGAGTTTATAGGTTTCCTTTTTTGGGGTCAGTGGCTTTATTAAGACCTGAAAAACTGCAGAGTGAGTATTCTTTAATGCATTCCCAGCTGCTGGGGATACGCTTATTTGTAGCACATAGAATTTTCAGTAAAAGAATAAATTCAAAGAGAAACTGAGAGGAAAAAAATGTGATGATAATTCAGAAAAAGAATTAAATGTCTAACAGCCACTTTAGATACTTAAATCCAGCTGTAACTCCAAGGTACCTACTTGAATGAATCCTGGAGACATCTAGACTTTTGTCAGTAAAATATGTCTGTGCTTGCACACATACAGTGTCAGTAATATGTGTCTTCTGCACACATACACAGCTCCCAGCCATTCTATCACAAAGATTTTTTTTTTGAGAGTTTAGAGCCCAGCTTTTTCAAGTTAATATACAGGCTACAATCCAAACCAGAACTTTTTATCAAGCAAGCTAGAGAGAGAGCCTCAGTCCATGTTCACCTACAGAGCAAAGGTATCTCCTTCCTGGAGTGAAATGCTTTGATTCAGATTCCTGTTATAAATCAGGAAGAGGAGGCTCTTGTACACCAAATGATTGGTCTAATCTCTGCCCTGCTGATCATAACTTGAGTTATTCCTTGAAAGAAAGACACACTTTGGACTAGACACATAACTTCAGGTGAGTATTTAGTTGTAAAGCCAGAGGATGACTTAAACTACAGATGGAGTAGGGTAAGTGTCGAAGGCTGCAAACTGATACAAACCTAGTGTTCACTCTATCTAATTTATCTGTGTCAGAGACTCAACCATCAGGGCTTTTCGTTTCCCTCTGTTTTGTGTCCAATTCCCTTTTATCCTCTTCCTCAGCAGAGCAGCCCATTCATGTCTTTGAAACAATATCTCTCATACGGAGCAAGCTTCTGAGAAGTCTCACATTGGTGCTATGGTATGGAGAGAGGCTATAACTTCCAGATAAGATGGTAGGAACAGCCAACTGCTTAGGAAATATAAAAAGCTGTTATAACAAAAATCCATCAGTACTGAGACATGGGACCCATGAAGGATCAATACATTGCTTCTATGATGTATCCTTTGTTATCTTAGCTCAAGAGCTATGGAAAACAAATCATAGAATCATATAAAAAAAGCTGGAAGACATGGGTAATCTAAAGCATTGAACTTCTGTGTTCAAGGCACTAAATGAACTGTAAACATGTACATTAATTGTACATGAATTTGGGATTGAAGTAAGCCCAGATCATATTCAGGTTCCTTTAACAGCCAGACTGTGGTATTTGAAATATTTCTTCCAGACACTTGTCTATCTTCTCAGCTATTCACTAGCAGTACTTTTTTATTTTTAAGGATATATCTTGTATTGATTCTTGTCTGAATTAAATCAAATTGAATTAAAGTTGTTTAGACGTGATGAAAAAATGAACCAAAGCTTGACTAAATACTTCCTATACCAACAATATCCTTGGTGTAGGACTATGGTACAGGCGTCTGCTGTTTGCCCCATCTTACTTCTCCAAAGACATAGATTTCCTGGTGCCCTCTCCTCTTCTGTTAACATAAATAAGGTTCCCTGCCTTCATTTGTTGAAATAAAGCATTCTTGACCATGAGGCTCTGCCCATTCTAAAAATGTCTTTGTTCAGAAGGGAGGCATTTACGACTAAACTCACTAGACAAAAGCATATATATGAGCATATATAAAGCTTTGTTCTTGTTTCTCTCACTGTAGGCTCCTCAGCCTCTTTGAAATGGGACTTTTTCTCAAAGTGCTCAAACTGGAAGCCATATTCTCACTTTTGTCACTCCTGTGATGTTTTTGGCATTTATTTTCTGTCTCTTAGTTTCCTCTGCTGTAAAACAGAGGTAATAAAGTTTAGGGTTTTTTCTCCCTAAGATTATTTTCAGGTCTATAACAATTCACAGAACAATTCTAGTTTCCCCAATCAACAAATATTTTGTCTAAAGGAGATTTGTGATTTTCAGAGGTGCTTGCCCAACATTTTCCACATCTTGGACTTGAGTGAACTGTGTAAAATTAAGCAATGTGTACACATCTTGATATACAAAACTTGTAAAAATTGCCACTTTTGGCATTCTTGCTGCGTGTTTGAGAAGACATATATAAATCAGTAAATAGTATGAGAGAAATCTATGTTTCCATGATAAAGGAAATCTTCCATTCTTCTGATATGTAAGACTTATTTTTTTTAGTTGACAAATCTTCTGAAAAATAAAAAAAGTATCCATACATAGAATCATAGAATTGTCAGGGTTGGAAGGGACCTTAAAGATTATCTAGTTCCAAACACCCTGCCATACACTAAGCATTACACCCTCCCCTTCATAATGTATAAATTACATATGCTGCCAGCAATGCTCCAGCAAGGCTGTCATCAGTAAGATATCATTTTAAGTGAATGCACCCTGTGAAGGAGAAATCTCTATTAATAAGCGACAAGAACCACCCGTAGAGGAAATGGTTAAAAGAAGCAGAAGTGCTGTAAGACAGACTCAGAGAATGTACATAATCCCAGCTTGATGCAATTACTCTAACATGAATTTAAAATAAAATTAAAGTTAACAGTTTAAACTGATGTTTGAGGGGTTTTAAAAAGATTTAGTTTCCTTTGGAATCACTATGTTATTTGAGCCACTGTAATCTCAGAACGCAGTGCTCATAACTTTCTGCAGCACTGTTACTACTAGATTATGCCCACAGGTTAAGTCACAAATGTCTAAAAACCTTACAATTATTAAACCTAGATTAAAGCATTCAGAGAATATGGTGTTATTTTAGTCTCCTGCCATATCCTACATTTACTATAAAACTGTTATATTGGCATTCTAATAAAATGTCATAAAGCAAGTATGTAAGGAGGTGTTTTGGGTTTGTTGCAGTCTGATGGAAGCCAAGTTAACATGGCAACCAAAATGTGTAACAGAAACACTTAACTGTTTTTCATAAACTGCAAACCCTGTAAGAGCCTAAGAGAACATTGACTACTGGGCAGTGCGTTACTGAAGATTACTACCATATATTCCTGATGCTTCATCTTAGATCATTTCTATGCAACTCAAAAATTAATTTTCTGAAGTGAATAACCTTTCTTTCAGTCAGACTCATACTCACTAGAGCCCACAGACATCCCTTTGGCTCCAGCAGCCATGTCTGAAGAGAAAGGAACGATTTGTTCCTTGAACCTTGGGAGCAAAGTTATTGCACTTTAACTGATATTTAGAAAGTTTAGAGCCAAAAGGGACCACAAAATCTTCTGGGTTGTCTTATTTTCTTAAGATGCCCAGCACCTTGAAGAATACCTTATTCTGAAGCCTATACATCAAATATACAACATTAACAGAGCCCATACTATCAGTAATGCCTCATTTACTGAACATGTTTTTATTACTTTTCCTATCTATAATCTATAATACACTTTTTCTTTGTTATGGGACATAGATGTTTAAAAGTTCTTTATTTAAGAAACAAAAAAAAAGTGTCTGGCATATTCATGAGGATAGAGATAGTCCACCTTGACTAGTAGGCAATCTCAAAATTCCCATTAGAGACACCCAAACCAGCACTCTATTCTTGCTGTAAAGAAATACACAATTTTACTCAGCCTCAGTTCTGAGAGAAAATGACTCAAAAAAGATCCTTCACCTAATGAACTCTGTAAGAATCCCTTAAAAATGCTTAGTGCAGTCACCTGTGATAAGGCTGTTTGTTGTTTTTTTTTTCCTCAGTAGCAAAACCTCCACTGAGAGTATGAGTAGCTAAATGAGTATAGTAGAGTACAGCAATACAGATTGGAAACTATACAGAGGTAGAAAGGAGGAGTAGGGGAAGAAGAGATCTCTGTGAAAGAGAAATGCTAACACTGTCTAGGTGTCTTACAATTATTCACCTCAGTTGATTGAAGAGGAAAATGCAAGAAGATTCTCCCAGAGTCAATCTGGTCATATACAGACTAATCAAAAGTACATATGACAATAAAAAAGGACACACATCTTACCAGAAAACCAGACAATACTCTGCATTAGTCAGCAAAGTCTGGGCACTCTGGAGGAAAAAGTACTGAGAAGTTTGCAGGAGGGCAGACACCTCAATGATATGTAACAGAAAATCTTGAGGAACGGAAGGAGATCTAGTATGCCCAAATAACAACAACTACAATAATAAATATAGTTAAGGGATTAGTTAATTAAAATGATTGAATTCTGCAACTCAGAACTGACCACAATTTTCACTGAGTCAATATGAATTTAATAAAATAGTTCTGCTGAAAAATCATTTAACAAAACAGAAAAATATATTAAAGAATTCTTAGTGCATATCCACTCCCTGCCAAAAAACAAAGACTCAACTCTACTAAGCACTTCATATTGAGACAGGATTTAGAATTTGACAAACTTTAGTATTTGATCGAAGGTATAGATCCTTCAATGATAAAAAGAAAGGTATCTTTGGTTCATACAGGATAGTGAATAAACACTTATCCACTGTGGCTTGACAGCTTTCATTTTTTACAAGATGAAACCCCCAAACTTTTAGACTGAAACACCTGAAAAGCAGTTATTGACAAAAATCTCAGTTGCAGCTAGAGATCTTAGCAGCTCAAATAAAACTAAGGAGGTAAATATTGGGCAAATGGCTTCAAATTGCCCATTAATCAGTACTTAATTTGAGCAAACTCATTCTCACTGTGGGTGTACAGCTCTTCAGTCTTACTGTCTATCTGTGTGATGATAGCTGACCTTTGCCTGAGCTCAGAAACCTTAAGTGATATGCAACAAAAAAGGTGCAACCATTGTGCAAACACGAAGAGCTGACTGAAGACGAGTACTATATTTTGTTCAGAGCTTTTAAAATCTGAATGAATTAAATTCCAGTTATTCACAGCATGAAGCTGAGAAAGATTATTAAACTAGCATCAGCAAGATAATCACATCACCAAAAATAGAAGTAGCTGTAACAATGCAGTTAGAGGAAGCACATTATAAAGGCAAGGGAGGAGCTTCTTCCTGTCCAATCTACTGTATTTGTTTCCAAACAAGCAGTGGTGAGGAATATTTGGAGTCCTATCTGTGCCTCACATAGTCTCATGGAAATTGACTGTGAAGTGTGCCATCAAAGCTTGTAAATCTTTAACAGAGAACTCAAGTTTGCTAGCACTGGTGGCCATGGTGCATCCTTTGGATCATCGATAGTTAAAGTGCATTGCATTTGAATGTCCTGTTTGGCTAGCTCAGAGACATTACTGTTTCTATGGGTACAGCTGGCAGAGTCACCCAGCTGTAAGTCTTATTGCCAGAATATCTCAGTTTCATGAACCTTTCTGATATAGCTGGTAGAACTCACCATGAGGTGAATGATGATGCTTGAGATGTCTTTTAACACAAGACGTCACCATTCCCAAGAGAGAAAGAGTTACAAGTCAAAGTAATCCAAATGTTTTGTTAGCTCAGATGATAGACACAATAAATGCTGTAGTGGGAAACAGCAATGGTTCATGACGTATTGAACATTACAGTCAGGAGCACTTAAAAAGTCTGGTAGGCAGGTGAGACTAAATCCTTGAATAATGCAAATGAAGGTGTTACTGCCAGAGTCTGCAATTTTTGTTTGATTTTAAAGTTTGATTAAAAGTTGATTAGAAGGAAAATAGTTGCTGAATCTTCTATAAGCCTCACAAAAATATTGATCAGTTTGGCATAGAACAGGAAAGGAAATTGTTCTATCAAACAGGACAATTATTAATATAGCTGCCTGCTCCAGGATGTAACCAGACTCTTCAATGTTTATGTAATTGAGGTAATTGTCCCCATTTCCTAGTAGACTAAAATTTCCAGGTGGAACGTGGATTTCCCCATATCCTTCAAGATCCTCATGAGAAAGATATTTAGATAAATAGTTAGGCTCCTAAGGGTAAAAAATTCCTTAACATGAAAAAACTTAAAAAAAAAAAGGTTTCTGGAAAATGGCTGTTTATGGACATAAGTTTTCATTTTGATAAACCAGTATGTTCCAGTAGAACAAAAATAGCAAAGTAGAAAATTCTCAGTCTGATCTCATATGGATGCTTTTGAACTTTGACATTAATCAAGAGACATTTTCACAGAGGTGGGGTATTCAAAACAAACTGCAGGAGATTTCAGAAATGTATAATGATTTTTTTTCATGTAAAGAAGATGTGAAACATAGTGGTACTATCCATTATTCTTAATGAGCCTAATACCAGATATTGTCTTTGGAAAAGTGTGGGACTTTGGAGGCAAGATTTTATTTTCTGGCTCAGCATCTGCTTTTCAATACAACTTTGCAAAACTCTACCTCTGCAGTGTTTTATTTAATCAGAAATATAATGAAAGTTGTACCTTCCTGCTCTACCAGGAAGAATGAGAAGATGAAACATCTTCAAGGAGTTGGACACATTTTTGACAAATTGCCAGTGAAGTCTGAAGACCTCTTCTCCAAACTCAATCTTCCCATTGCTCGTCAAGCTAAGACAGTGCCAAGAACATCAACTTTTGTGATTATTTGTTATTTGGGAACCTGGTTCCTTGGTCATACAGAAGGTTGGTTTAGGCCAATGACTTCAAGATCTCCAGGCTAATTCCGCACTAGGAAACTAAACTCAGGAGGACTTGAATGCAAGTATTTTCCCATGGCCACACACACTATGGGTTCTAGGCTACACTTATGAGCCCTGACCTGGTTCTGGGAAAATCTCATGAGCACTGTTCCACAGAGTGCCCAGGAACATTGTAAGGCATTTCATTGGCCAGAAGCTGCTTTCAACAGCATGTGTGAAATAAGTCAGTTTTGGGAATCCAAACTTATACGTACGAACTTTACTAGGACACTTAAATGTTGAGAAACAGACACTAAGTCATTACATTTACTAGTAGAATTAGTCGCCACAGGTCTGAAAGTCAGGAAAAATCCAAGTTGACTCAGACTCAGGGACACTGGCATACTAACCACGAAAAATGTCTGAGTTCCTGTAGCATGTTATTCTCTTCCAGCAGATCTTTAGGTTCTGTAGTATCCCATGTAGCTAGTCAGGAGACACAGGTGTCTCAGAAAGGGATGCCAAACATGTGATGTGAACTGTAGATGGGTTAGCAGCTATTAACGTTAAGTTTAGCTTAGATTACCAAATCACAGTTTTAAGGTTAAGCAAAGTAAATAGCAACTGTAGCTAGATAAGGGGAAAAATCAGAACATAGCAACAGATTCAGTATGAATGTTTCTAGCCTTAGTTCAGCCCCAGACTGACATGTTAGTTTTGAATTCTTCCATGAGCAGAGACATTTCACAACAGATAAACCTATTATAATGTGGATGCACTGCAGAGGGCCTTCCACATAGAAGTCCTGCCAGCACCTGCATGATACCAACTCAGATTCCATGATATGCTTTATGGGAAAAGAAAGTCAGTCTCTCAGGTAACCAACTCCCAAAACACTTAGGTCTTTATAGGTTAAAACCAACACCTTGAACTCAGCCCAGAAATTTCTTGGCAGTCATTGCAGGTTTTGGAGACTGGGGTTTTTTATGTCTTCTCTGCATGATGCTCCACTTAATAAACAGGTGGCTGAATTGTGCACGCTGGATTCAGTTGCCAAATAGCCTCAAGATGTAGCCTCACACTGAGTGCATTACAGTAATCTAACCTTGTGGTTAGAAAAGTATGGATAACTTGAGCAGGGACCACATGTGACAGGAAAGGTTATGCTCATCTTGCCAAACACAGCAGGAACAACAACAACAACAAAAAATACAAAAAACTCTTTTGGCTGGTTGTGTCTGCTACCATAGCATCAACAAGTTGTCCAAGATATTCTATGTGCTCCAGGACCTGAATGCTCAATGGGAAGCTGGAGCTAAGTTCTGAAATAAGGCACTTGGATTCTTTGGTGTTCTGGAGTAGGAGACTGCGAATTATGTGACAGATTCACTTAAATTGAGTAGTGGAAGTTTTCATGACTAAATGTAAAATGAACAATGTAGCCTCTAATACAGTCCTGGTGTTATTTATTCTGATATCAAATGTAATTTTATGCTGTTCCTACAATTTCCATGTGGAATGTGCTCACTATTTTGAATTCATAAGAGCACAAATTCATCACTGAAGTGGGAATGTGAGGTTTGGGAGAATGTGTGTGGGCTGCTAAGGATCAGGAGAATAGTGCTGTGAAGTGTGGCATTACAGCACTAACAGGTCATTCCTGCTAAATCAGTCAGCAATGAAATAGTTAAAAATGTAGACATCTTAGCTGTCACTTGCATCCTCTAGAAAGGCCTAAGTGAGGGGATTATGTTAGAAATCAGCATCACAAAGTACTTTATTCAATGTTTTCTCTACTGCTTGAAAGCTGAAATCAATACTTTAACACAATAACAAAGATCTAAAGTGGTGGGAGAAATACAAATTCATTAGCAAACAATCTGATGTCTAAACCCTACATTATCATAAAACTGTGAATCTGTTGTTTGTCAGTATTAAAGAAGGGTCGAAATCTGAAATCATTGGAGTCCTCACATCACCTCACCCAAATTTTTCTCGCAAATTCTGCTTCATCTCATTCTCATGTATGTGTCAGCTTCTGATAGTGGGTTCCACTGGATTCTGACCCTCTTAATTAAACAAGGATGTAAAAATAAATAGATTTCCACCAAATACAAATTTAAACTCTCTCAAATATTGTGTTATCATTGTAACTTTTTTAACTTGTATCAGTTTTCTTGGGTTGCACCAGTTGTTTTCAAGTATACAAGCAGTTTTTCAAAACCTTAAAAAAAAAAAAAAAGAGCTTCCTCGTTCCCACATCAGAGGTGATATTTTCTAAGCTGTCTATACAATATGATTACATACATTTTGTTTGTATATATGGTTTAAGTATCCTATGTCTATGCCCCATTGTCTTTACTGCTGTTTTTTGATAGTGAATACTCCAGAAAATAGACTTACAAAATCCAGCCTTTACTCTGTTTTAATCAAAGTACACTGTAAAGGAAGGATCTTGTAAAAACAATCACATAAATTCCTAATAGATGCTGGTTACTGTCAATTAACTGATTTTAGCCACAAAGAGATGGAAGAGTGGCTGATGCAGAGGTCTCTGTTTGCCCAAGAGGCTATTTATGCAAGGAACTTGTTTAGGTACTAATGCTGGATTTCCTCCACTCCTGGGAAAGCTCCTCCTTTGAAAGAAAGCTATTTTTGGACTGCTGAAGGATAGTTCAACTTCTGTACCTGATCTTGGTGTGGATGGAGGCTGACATTGCAATCAAGGGTGCTAACTGCAGTGTGCTTTGATAGACTCAGTTTGTTCTTTTATTGCTTTAAGCATTGTAGTGAAAATAGGATTTGCATGTCATTTTTATTATAATTAGGTTTCCTGTTCAGGCTAAAATAGCTTTTGAAACTGCAGTTATCCACTTGTGAACTAGAACAATGACCTGTAAAACTGTACTGGGTTTACGCTGGTTTCCCCTATTTGAAACATATGCAGAAGCTTATGGCTGTGATCTAGGATTAATACTGTTTAGGCTGTCTTAAACCAGGTTGGAAATGCTGGATGTGACCATCAGTATTCATTTAGATAGTAGAAACAGGCTCATTTCTGATGTGATAGCAGTATTCAAACTGAAACAAAGGCACACCCAAGACCACTAAGGAATTTGAACTGTCCTGGAGGAAGGCTTTGCTGGTTATTTTTCAGGAGAGTATGTGTGTACATGTATCTGTATGTCAGAAGGAGAGGGAAACAAAGTGCAGAGAAGCTCATATTATGAAGCCTTTCATGGCAAAGCTAGGGTGAAATATTTCTTTCCTTTTCTCTCCTGTCCTATGTTCTTGCTCCCCTCCAAGGACCTCCTCAGCTCCTCTAGACTTGATTAGCTGTCCACTTTTGCTATTGAAGCTACTTATGTGGCTGGGTTCTCAGGCATATCTGTATACTAGCTTATTTTAAAGACAGAAAAAAAAACCACACCAAAAAACTACAACAACAACAACAAAAAAAAACCCCAAACAAACACCAAACCAAACATGTCTTTATCTTTCCCCCTCTATCCTCCAAAAGGCAAATATTTTCCTGGTTGAGAGCATTGCCACGGAAACACTGCACTGGCACAAAGCNACAGCTTTGAAGTAAAGCTGACATTGATTTGAAAAGACATAAGGAGATACATTGCTTGTTTCAGTCCTTTTAGCCCTGGTAGCCTCCAGAAGCACCCAGAAGAAGAAACCCCTGCATATTGTCCTTTCCTGGAGGCAGCTGAGTTTGGTTTGTTTACAGCTTCTCTTATATCCTGCTTCTAGTTCACATGGCTTCCTTCTGCTTTCTCTTCCCATATTGGTGCCTTCCATACCCAAAACATCAGAAAACCTCTTTGTTCTCTCTTCTTTCCTGCCTGCACCACCTTGGAGCTAAAAAACTCTGCCCTTTCTAAGGACCTATACTTGATAGGTCTCCCTATTGAGATGTCCTTGAAATCTTGAAAGGTGGTCTACAGCCAGCTTTGGAGGACTGTTGAGTTACTGACTGCTTTCTGAAACTGTCATAGAGATGAGAGTGTGGACTTGTTCCCTGACTCCCATTTGTGTTCAGAAAAGACAGATTTCATAGAGTTTTTACAAGGACTCAGAACTGCATAAAAATACTGAACTGTCAAAAGTATCTTACTGTAACTACTGCTTTTCATTCAAGAAACAAGGGGTAATATTTACACCTCACAGGTAATTCCAAACAATTCAACTCTGCTGTTGGTAAGCACTAGGAGGATCTATGGAGAGTTCCCATTAGGGACAAGGAGAAAACTTGGTGACAGAAGATGTCATCTTTGCTCTAAGCTGTGTTGGTCANTATCCTCCAAAAGGCAAATATTTTCCTGGTTGAGAGCATTGCCACGGAAACACTGCACTGGCACAAAGCGAATTTGCACCAGTGACAGCAAGGGAGCAGAGGACTAGATGAGATGCTGCAGTCAGGAAGAGTTAGGTTGAAAACCTTAGCCTAAAGAAATTGTAACTAGATTCAACTAGATCATCATCATCGTGGCTAGGCTTCACGAATGAAGATCCAGGGAGGGCTCCATCCACGCTCCTCATCAGCGCCTTTTCCAAGAGCGCTGATAAAAAGAGGATAGCAGATAGCACCCTCGAGCCTGTGCAATGGATATTTTTTTTTAGGTGAGACACAGCATGCGCAGAGCTGGACCCACCCTTTAGTCCTAAGGTTCATCTGCCAGGGCCTAGCAAGCTTGGACGCTGGCAGCCAAGTCCTTAGGACATAGGTTTTATTAGAGTGTCCTTCTCTTAGATGGAAGGCCTTACAGGGCTAAACGAGCTCCATCTGCCCAGGTTTGGAATCAGAGTTGTCCTTCTCCTAGGATGACTGCCAGAAGGCTAATGAGCTCATCCTAGCCATACAAGGATTATAGGAACATGGGTATCACTCCCCACACTTTCCCGTGGGCAATGAGTTTAATGCTCCCTCTGCTGT
>VWZO01012044.1:199921-223817 GCA_013396975.1 Bucco capensis
ATCAGGGGGCTGGAACACCTCTCCTACGAAGACAGGCTGAGGGAGCTGGGATTGTTCAACCTGGAGAAGAGAAGACTTCGGGGTGATCTAATAATGACCTTCCAGTACCTAAAAGAAACTTACAAGAAGTCTGGAGAGGGCCTGTTTGCAAAGGCCTGTAGTTAAAGGCAATGGTTTTAAATTGGAGAAGAGTAGATTTAAACTGGATATTAGAAGTTCCTCACGACAAGGGTGGTGGAACACTGGAACAGGTTGCCCAGGGAGGTGGTTGAGTTCTCATCCCTGGAGGCATTCAAGGCGAGGCTTGACAGGGCTCTGGGCAATCTGATCTAGTTGGGGATGTCCCTGCCCACTGCAGGGGCGTTGGACTAGATGACCTCCAGAGGTCCCTTCCAACCCAAACCATTCTATGATTCTATGATTCTATTGTAATTATATAGAATCTCCTACCAGATAGTTTCATCTGATACCTGTATTTGTGAAATATAATTAAAAATAATTCCTCCTCTACCACACATATTATTTTATACACCTAAATTTCCACATAGAACACAATTTTATGTCCTCCTTCAGCTGAGTTTTTGCTAGGTTTGGTTTCATATGATACAGTTACAGTTCTATATCTCTGAACACTTCTGTTGCATTTCTTTGTATTTTCCTTAATTTTCCTCCAGATTTTGGTGGGTGCAAGACCAGATCTAAATTCAGAATGTAAATACACTGTTCTGTTATTCAGTGACATACCAATGATTAATATTTTTTATATATTGAGTGCCACAAGTTCATTTTAAATAAATTTTAGTTTGATCCCCCTCTCCCTTTAGCTCTTGATCTGATGCCCTCCTGACTCACCTCAAAAGCATATCCTCTCCATTTTCTCCTTCCATCCCATGCACACAGATCCTCTTTGTCCTTGCCATAACCAGCTTTGCTTTAAGCTCTAGTAACATTAGTGATGAGACAAAGCTAAAAGTATTGGCTGGATCTGGTTGACTCCAGCTAGGGTAATTCACACTAGTTGCCCTTTCTAGAAGCAGGGTGCAGAGACACTTAGGCTGGTTCTGGAGAAGAGTAGCACAAATCCAGAAAGCTTTTCTCTCTGGGCTTTGTGCCACAGCTCTTTGTAACAAGATCCCCTTCACTCAAGAGAAACTACTACCCAAGAAGCTTAATTCAATAAAGCCACTCTGATGTGGCTATTACCAAAATACAGCCATAAGCTTTGCATTCAGGTTTTGAAATATTTTACATTAATTCGCACCCTAGTGATTCTGGCTTACCCATCATCAAGACCACCACAGAGAAATAGTGATAGGTAATTGAAATATGTGCCTGGAAAGCCTTGTATTATTAACCTCATGTTCTGGGCAAATTCCAGGTTAGATATTTACATTCCACCCACCATAAATTGTCCCCATGTTTCCATGTGAGTATGTGTTAAGGGACAAAATCAGCCTGCTAATTTAGGTGATTATTTTCTTAAACCTTAACCAAATGGATGAACCAGGTTAGGAAAGCAGTTCTGTAGATTATTCACAACTTTCATGACTTGATATAAGGTTATATACATCCCATGCAATTCATATCAAAGGCACTTTAAACCCAGTAAAATTAGGCATTATCGTGGTTACTAACTGACAAAACAGTTTCATCCATTCTGCAAGAGAAACTGTGTTTCCTCCTCCCTTTCATATTTTTCTTCCTGCATAAAAGTATCTCAAACTAGCCCTGTCAGTAACAATTTATCTTGTAACATACAGTGGGTTTCCAGTTCTCAGGGACATGTGCTGGCTCCCAAATGGTGCTTAATGCAATTATCATTTATTCCATTTGGATATTAGCATTAAAGAGGTCTATTATTTTTTCATAACAGCTTTGCGTATGTTCCACATTAACATTCCAGTGCTACCCAGTAAAAATAGTTGGCTATCTGCCCACTTTTAAAGTAAATTTTTGTTTTACTGTTTTTTAAATTTGGATTCCTAATTATACTTAGCTCTTCATAAATAGTTTAGCAGAGCCAGAGAGAGTGTTAAGTGCTGCATTTCTGAACCTTTCCTCACTAATAAGTAACTGTAACCTGGCTCTGACACACCTCAGCTATCCAAATTCCTCCAAAATCCAATCTATTTTTGTAATTTCCCCTTCTTTGTTCTAGAGATGTAGGTTTTCTCCCTGAACTTTCTAAGAGGAAACATCCCTCTTACCTTTAACCCTGGCAGCAAACTCTCATCCTTTATTTTTACTTGCCTCCCACCAAACCAGTTAGAGTCTTTAGATGGACTTGTGGACCATGAGTTGGAGAGTTGCAGGTACTATGTCATCAGAGAGCTATTCTTTGATGATGTGGTCAGCCTTTCTACAGTTTCTAGTAAGCCAGTTTTGGCAGGTTCATCTTGCCAATGAGCCAGCTCATACAGCTGTAATTATAATTGAATCCACCAAGTTAGATTCAGTCTTCCAAGTCCATATATCAGTCTTAGTTACTGCAGTTTTCTGCTACTTAAGCATATTTAATTTACAAACTACTGTGCACATATATTTCCAGTGGCTTTTGAGATGTGTGAAAGGGTGTGTGTGTGAATCAGAGGTACAAAAATCTAAATAGCCACACACATAAAAGAGTAAATAAAAAAAAGTGTGAGAAGGCAGACAGTATGGGAGGACATCAATGCCTTGTGCTATAATTTTTTAAATGAGCACATCTCCATTCACAAGGGCACAGCTAAAATTGCATGACAGTCCTTAGGAGTGTCAAGCCAGATATCTCTGTACAATTCCAGTTAATTTATCAGGATAAGAACTGATCTTCCTAGGGGTGATAGTGGTGTGAAGCGCAATAGCATGTGGTGATGAATCACACCTTGAAGCTTTTCTTTGAGGTACAAACACTTTTCTGTGACCAGCAGGGAACTCTAAAGAGCTTCCAGTGGTCCAAAAATTATTTTTTGCTTTTTGCCAATGTAACTTCCTTAATGGTTTACACTGAAATCCCTGTTGAACAAGAATGTTCCTCCTCACTCATGGTTTTCCTCAGATCATGAGGGAGCAAACCTTGCTGCTGGTCTGTAATCTTTTCCTGAATGTTAGCTGCATGATTTCTCACCAGTTTCTTTTATGATTACTGTACCTTCAATGTATTCTGCCCTAATTGACAGTTTATGGGAAGTATTTTTGCAGTATCCAAAAAATCAGCTAATCAGTATCAGTTTGTCTCTTAATTCTTAAGCTTTTAAAAACACTACTCAGATTATAGTTTTAAAATTTTCTGTTATCCCTTCCATTTCCTTAAAATTTGTCTTTTATCATGATGTGTTCTCCAGAATTCTCCAGAGCAGGGATTTTCCTTTCATAAATGTCTAGAAGATTTTTATTGTTTGCCAGAATAATAGAGACAATAAGTCAAAAAACAGGTTTTGAGAGAAAAATATTTGGGAGGAGAGAGAAAAGAGAAGAGAGGAAGAAAAAAAGAAGATACAGGTGAAAATAGCCAGCAAAAATCTCTCATGCACAGAATTCAGAATATTTTATTTCATATATTTTGATATGTCTCATTGCAACTGATGTTCTTCAAATTCCTATCTACTGCTATATATTGCACACACAGCCTGGATATTATTTCTTAAGAGGATTCTGGTAAGACATCCAGCTATAATTCTTCATGAAAAATGTAGTTTAACTAAGTATTAACTTTAACTAAAATGTAAGTTTAAGTAGGTCTAGCAGGAAAAAGTAGGTAGGAAAGTCAATCACATGAGGATTTTGGATTCTCACTTTTTTTCCCCCCATTTTTATGATTTCTTGTTTTAGGTATTTTCTGACTAACCCAACCGCTAGCATTAAGAGTTACAGAAATCTACACATTTCTTAAGGAATCAGGTGAACAGAAAGATGAGGAGAATATGATTGCAAAGTAACAGCAGCATTTCAAATTTTACCACTCACAGTAGAAACCAAATGCAACACCAGCAGCAAAATGCTAGTAAACAATATAAAAATAGTTAATATAAGAAGATCAGAGATGGAAATGCAGGACCTAATTTACTGCTATCTGGAATACTGACAAGACCTTTCCAAAATTAGATCCTTTCTTTTAACAAAGGTAACAAACCATGAAGATTTTTACTACTGCCAAGTCTACTCCAAGGGGAGCAGGATGGCTAGTGTGCTTCGTAGGGAAAAACTGAAAAGACAAAGGGTGTTTTCTGTCTATTAAAACAGAAGATAAATAAACATCTATACTGTCAGACTACTTGCTTGTAGTACAAGCGAGACTAAATCTTGTAGTACAAGATTTAAAGTGAGTTTACTTATAATAACTTACCAGCTTTTGGCATTCCATAAATAACACATATTTTAGTCTGTGTACTAATTAATAAATCAGATGTAACCCACAAAGTTCCATCTAAAACTACCTGCAATTTCTTGATAAGGTAGTTTCCTGTCAGAAACTAGTTTAGACAGAAAATCATAGGTACTGATGCAGGTAGCTGATACAAATAAGGGAGAAGAAAATGAAGGCATCTTGAACTGTTTCTCTTTCCTAATTCAGCACCTCAAAAATCTTGAAGAAAGGTTTGAGACAAGTCCTAGAGACACTGATTTAGTGTGTAATTACAATGAAAATTTCAAGTGTAATAATAGGTATAAAAGAAAAAAATAGTGTTAGGTTCAGGAACAAAGGCACACAGAGGAATGGAGCCTCCGACCACACATCTGAGAAGAATAATGGGGAGGCATGAAGCTGTTGGGGTTTCCTGTCATCCTTTGCTCTTCCACTCTTAATCTCCTGAATTGTTATAATTTTATCATGAACCTGATTCTAGCATATTCTTCCAATAGTCTTAGGGACTGTGACAGTACCCAAATTTCAAAACAGTAACCCCAGGCACATTTTCGTCTCACATCACTCCCTGCACATTGCATTGCTCCTTGGCACATTCTTCATACTGCAAATTCTTGGGTGCTATGGATGAAAATCTCACAGGGGCTAGGGGTCTCCTTCAGTGTGATCTACAACTCCAAAATATCCTGCTGACCACCTCAGTCACTGATGCCACGTTAATAGAGGCTGCACTGTGAGTGACTATCTTAGTCTAAATATTTTGCTTATTAACTTCACAAAGCAAGCACAGGGCATATGTTTGTAACCACTCAGTATCAACTGTCAGCAAAAGTCCATCTTTTCATTCTAAAGTCTAGAAAAACTTGTGAATACCTTTGCAGACTGATTCATTTTTAATAAATTTTCATGATAATTTTTGTGTACAATATGATTCTCAGTTGTCATTTTTTCCACTCTATACAATACTTTAGATGTGGAGATGTTTGTAAATCTGCAGTTTTAGAGCAAATACAGACACATTTCAAATCATAAAAGGTTTTTATCTCTGTGCTTTAAACTCTCGTTCAACTGTGTCAGAAACCAAGCTGTTTTGAAGGTTTTTCTTTAACATGTGTATGACTGACTTACTCTAGTTTTGTAACAGATGAAGTGCACTTATAAACCTCAATACCTGAGCAACTGTAGTGTCTTAGCAATTTCATAATGAAATTCATATGGAATTTAGCAACTCAAGCCAGATTTGTGTCAGAATCTTTAACATGTTCCAGTTGCATGAAATACTAATTAAAGGCACTCATTGTTAACTGATATAAATAGTCCCCACTTAGCCCATTATAGGTATGGGTTGTAAAACAAACAATTATGTGACAGATGATACATGTTAACACAGAGAAATTCTGTAATGACATTTCTGTAACACTGTAACCTCTTCAACCACCATGTGTTCCACATTACAGGCTAAAGGGGGTGCTGATTGCAAAGGTGACGTACTTTCCAGTTTGTGACTTTTCTTCTAAGAATAGTAATGCCTTAGAGCACCTCCGAGTGATTTACATTACAAATTTAGTTCAGGCAATGAAAGCATTAATGTAAGCTTGATTTTAACTGCTACATGTGTTTGCTTTTGCATGTGCTAGTGCCAAACAGTTGGATAGGCCTACCTACCAAACAGTACCCTACCTAGAAACTGACTTGGTAATCCAAGCAAATGATTGTTTCCTATTTACCATTTCTTTCATCCAGTACCCATTTTCCCATCACTCTGTGCTATGAGTAAAATGATTTGGACCAAAGAGGAAACTGACTGTGGAATGTATGTATATATATATTTTTTTTTAAAATATGTTGTCAAAACTCCAAGCTAATCATGGGATAGAAGCAATCTCCTGGCATTTGGATAAGATACACAGATTATTCAATTAGTAAAAAATGGTGTCTGCCTTTCCACTAGCCAACGTATTCCTGTAACATTAGAAGCAGGTGGGCTCCTTACTCAAAGCACAAACACGCAGAAACTGCCTAGTGCATTTGCCCTGCCAAAAAAATATGTATTTTCGCATCTGTGGAGGTACAATCCTGTGTTTAACCCTTACAACTACCTAATTTCTAGAGCAACAGAAGAAGAAATGTTTAAGGTACACGTGTCTTCAGAGGGGAAGCCAAGGAAGAAACAGTGACCAAGATCAATGGACAGTAATATGAGTTCTTTCAGCCATGACTTTCAAAAGGGACTACTAAAGATGAGCGCAGGGTAACTGAGCTCTGTTTGGTTTTGGTTTTGTTTGTTTTGTTTTGTTAAGAAAGACATTCATATTCATGTAAATGCTCATTTAGAACTCAGAAAACTCCAATTCTGATATCTGTATTTTTTTTTTATATTAAACTGGCCTTTGTTAACAGGACAAAACTACTTGTTAGCAGATATCTATCTCCCAAAATGCTTTATCAGAGATTTATATTTAGATGGCTATTCCACCAGGACTAAGCCCAACAGAGCTATTTACATGTACAAGACAAAACTGAAATTTTGTTAGCATTATGATGATTGATTTGCTGCAGAAAATAAAAAAAAAAACCAACAAAAGCATGAGAGAATGGATGATGCAAACCTCACACATTAAGGGAAATATCCTTGTGTTACATCTAGAAATTGTCTTACAGCTAGAAACCAGCCTGGAAGGAAACCCTTGGGATCATCAGACTTGTCCTTCAAAGCACTTTTTATCTAGGTCTAGATCCAAACTTTCTGGCTTAGAGGTACTTTCTGATAAAAGTGTGGAAAGGCCTTTGTGACACCTCACCCACACAGTGGACTGAGGCTTTCCCAAGTCCACTGGGCTGTCCTCTCTGACAGTACATGCTCTACTCATTCAGTTCAAGCAGAAACCAGAAAATAACATCTGATTTCATGTCCTACAAATGAAAAATAAGATATGTTTAGGTAAAGCCTGTGAAAGAATTGAAATATCAAAATGTAAAAATCAATACATGAAGAAGTTACTATGTGAAGCTGTTTAAGCAGTCTGGAAAGCCTGTGAAAAACACTAATAGCCTCATGGCTAATTTTTTTTTTTTTTTTTTAAGTAACTGTTAATCCCATTTTAACCCCTACTTAATCTTGCCAACCTCAAGCAGACCCACCTGAAATTTTACCTAGCAGTCAGTGGTCTTATCCCAGAATACAGATTTGTTTCTGGAACACTTAAAGCCATTTGGATAGGACATTTGAATGATATTATTGTCCAAAAATGGGGATGTTCTCACTCTTTGGAATTTTTCCTAACCCTTTTTTCGTTTTTTAGAACACAAAAATGATTTACCCTAGAAATGTCAAACTTGATTCAATGCTTGCTTGGCAAAGAGACATGCCTTTGGAACCTGTTAGAGGGCTTAGGTGGGTAATTGTAAAGTTATTGTTAGTTTTTTCCACACTCATGGCATAGAGTACATGGCCAACTCATGTTAATAAATACCTGTTGGGTACACGTGTGGTTTATAAAGACTTGATTCAAAGCCCACAGGAGTCAATGAAAAGACTTCTCTGACTATAAACAGGCTTGGAGTCAGGCTATAAATGTAAATGACAGGATGGAAGAGAATCTGTCATGGGAAAAGTAGAGTGGGACAATCATGTCTTCTGCAACCCTCAGAGTCTTTATGAACAAAGCACAGAGAGAATGAATGGTAAGGCACCCATTGTCTGTGGACATCATGTACTATAGGAGCCAAAGGACAGAAAAGGGAATCTTCAGATAAGGGAAATCTTAAGGTCACAGTTGGTTTAAATAATTGTTTGAATGATAACATGCCTGACCTTCTGCACCAATGAGGAGGAGGGGAAAAATACTAAGAAAACAAAAATACATAATCTATATAAAGTCTTAAGTTTACATGATTAATATATAGGTGTCCAATTGCTCTTGAGCGATATATATACATTTCTCATGCTAGAGAGTACATGTTGGTGTAGGGACTGTCAAATAATTGCAACAACCAGCTGTGGAAGGAAATGAGCCACAGCAGCAGGTCACCCTCCAATCCAGCTGCGTGCCTAGCCCGGCCTCATCCTGCAATAGAGCGCTGGAGCCCTTGGGAGCTCTTGTCATCACCTGCCAGAGAACTATTCCCAGGGCCTCCTTCCTTCAGCTCTCTAAGGCATTCCTGTGTATCTCATGGGTCCTGGCAGTATGAAGATTTTGGAAGGCAGCTGGGAGGGTCAGGAAGGTTGCATACCCACTACTGAAAGTCTACATTTGATCTACTTCCAAGAACTAGGCAAATGTCTGTTGAATCATGCTGCAAAAAGTCTCCACAGCAAAGTAAAGATCCTTCACATCTCCTCTGGTTTTGTGCAAAACATGAATGCTTTCGCACAGAGCCCACATTTAAAGTCTAGCTCTTTGTATATCTCCCCCAAAGGTACATATCTCTACTCACAACTTACCATGTACAAATGGTCTGCAGTACTTCCTACTATGTTTGATTTCTTTATTTACTTATTCTCTCTCTGGTTTTTATGCTTGAGCAAGATTTTGTTTTGCTGTGGGCGTGTGAAGTCCAGCAGTAGCTAGTTGGTAGATTGCCATTCAAAGTTGAAAGTTCAACAGCCACCTGTGTCACATCTCTCCCTTTTTTGGATCGAAAGGGTGTTATAGGAAAGGTGTGTTTGCTTTTTCTTTTTTGGTAGGACTAAAAATGGAAGGGAGTGTTGTCTGTGAGAAACTTGTTTCCTAGTGTAGTGAAGTAACCAGATGGCAGCCAGATGGCATCAAGCCATCAGGAGGTCGAAGGCCATTGGACAACTGTGTGGGATTTGTTTCTCACTCGATGTGTTTGGTTTGAAAATCATTTATTTCTGGAGTAAGTCATAGATATGGAAAGGGTTTTACCTAGGGGACGGTTGATTCCCCAACCAGTGGAAACCACAAACAGACAGAAAGCTGGGAACTGGCCAAAATGAAACGCCAAAGGCAACTTGTCCCATATTTATCCTTTACTGGGTCAAAACTGAAAAGCTGGACACTGATGGCAGTTCATAAATATTTCACTGCTCCAATCAGCAAATGAGACAGAAGGACATAGCATGTCAAGAAACTTGTTGACTCTTGCAGAGCAGATAGCCAGCTGGCATGAGCACCACTATTGCCCTGTCCCAGAGCTGAAAGGCCAGAGGCAAATGATGCCAGATTTGTACCTGGTTTAGCTAAAATAACACAGGAATCATATTTATGTTTTGATCATGCTGTGTTGTTGCCTGTGATCCTCACTGGCTATGTGATCCTGATCTATTTGTAAGAGGAGACTCTGAACTCTCCAGAGAGAAATTCTGCCTGGAGGTTTACAATTCCTGTTTCATTCAAGCTTCCCATTCATCTCATATTTTATCCTCTCTTGTGTTTGCAAGCACTTTGGGAGCCACCAAAAGATACTTTTAACTTAGTGTATGGGATTCTATCCCATACTTACAGCTCTGGAGAACTGGGGTCATGTTCTTTGTAAGACTTGATGGGCAAAATGCCACTGTGATCAGTGAAAACAAACCCTTGTATGTTGTGTAGGTGAGGATTGCATCCCGACTAGCAAACTTTCCATCCTTACACAGGAGCCTTGGGTAAGTGTGCACATTCTGAAATAGTCAATGAATGCCTGTGGCATTTCCTTATACATATCTGGAAGGGTTAAAACTTCAAACTTCTGCCTCTTGTTTGGGATGGGAGATAGATGGCCAAGAAAGAACCAGCTATATGCTTTCCATGAAACGTGCCAATAGACAACCTTTTGGCTCCTGGTGCTTGGGATGGCTTACTGCCCAGCATCCCTAGTGATCCAGAAACACAATGTTTTCACAATACCTGAAGCAGTACAGTTAAATTTTCATTGTGATCAACCTGGCAGGCTGTCTGCATAAAAGTAAAGGGTTACAAGCATGCCAGCTGGTCCTCTGTCACCAGCTTTGGCTTCTGGAAAGCAGATCTCCTTCCAGAGAGCAAGGAATACTCTGAGGAGATGGGTTGAATAAAGTTGTGGGTTTTCAGTTACCCACGTGAAGGAGCATGGCAAAACAGATTTCCTTGGCCCTGAATAGGCTTTACAACCCTGTTCCAGGGTAACTCAGACAGTGACAGAAGGACCTTCCAAAGGCTCTGTGGTGGTCCAGCCTGATGTAACCTAAGAAGTCATCCTCTTCAGTACTCTGTCCCCAGGTCTCTGCCTGGAGGTTTCCTCCCCAGCAGCAGTGGTGGCAACAGAATGAACAGTTAGTGTTTGGTTCCCCAGCAACTGTAGTTGACTGTCTGCTATATCAATCTAAGTCACAGTCAAGTTCAGTTTGTGTTAATGAGCATGATGATCTGTGAACTCTGCTAGTGGAAGAGTCAGCTGCTCTGCTGCTGCTGCTGGGAAAGGAGCAGTTACTGGCAGTGCTGGAGGAGGGCAGGAAGGAAAGAGAAGGTCTAAATTCATCCTAGCCTGACTTGATGGAGTGACCACAGTTCCCTCAAGTTTCTTCAGGGTCCTGCTTAATTCTATTTACTGAGAGAAAATGGAGAGGAAGCAAAAGGAAGGGAGGTGTGGGAGTGAGGATTCCTGCTCTTGCTAGCCAGAAATGATGTATACAAAACCAACCAGGAATAAAAGGTTTCACACAAGAGGGTGAACTAAAGGAGAGAGGAAGAGGATGTTGAGCTGAATACTGTTATGCCCTTCTGTCATCTCTTGTTCTCATCTGCTCTCAGCACAGTGTATATTATCATCTTTCTGCTTATTTTACCTTAAACTTTTCTGGACTTTTACATTTTTTTTAATCCGTAACTTTGAAATTGAGAAAACTCTATGTGTCCTTTCAGTTCTGACCTGCTAAATCCATATCTGATCCAGTTTTATACGTGTCCTAGCTGAAAGTAAAGTAATATCTCCAATTTTTAATACATTAGTGACCTGGAAAATGTGACTTGATTAAACTCCAGGATCAAGAAAGAATATATTTATTGAAGAGGAATTTTAATGAGTAGATCACTTGTGAAATTCAGACTTCCAATGAATAGGAAGATTCCAAATAGTGATGCATTAATGCAAAGTACAGCAAAGTTTCCTCTCATGGGACAATTGGAGCCAGGTCCTTGTCTGAGCAAAGGACAGGAGCATCTCTAGAGCACGACAAATACAAGACTCAAACTCTTAAGTAGTTCAATCCGTACAAACAGGTAGGACAAATATTCACAGGTTGGTCTGCTCTATTCAGAAAAATGTCTATGCTTTTTGAGTTTCTTTGTACTCATGTAACATTTTTCATCAGAGAAAGGTAGTAAGAGCTTATTCCTGTGACAGGTACTATGCATAACTGTGATAAATCAGTAAATACAAGGACTTCTTGAGAACAGGAAGTAGTACTACTGGAGGTTAAAGTATCTGGTAGAGATTCATGTGTTACCATAGGATTTATATTTATGAGTTGCCACAAATTATTCTGAACAAAAACACTAGACACAATCCCCTCCCTGCACCCTGAAACTCCATTAGCTTTGAGACTGCACTGAGACATAGACTTGGACTGCAATCCAGGAATAAAAATTGTGGCTTGGATCTATATCTACACATACTCAAGAGAAGGACCTTCGGTATCAGTGAGTGAATGGTGCATGCATTTTATTTGTCTGTGTCTTCCTCATACTCTCTATCTCTGTCAGCTCTCTCGTTCTATATTCTGGCATGAATGCACAGCATGCTTTCATGTCACTTAAATCACCAAAAGCTGATATTACTTTTCTGATCAAACATATGCTAACTCATTTTTATAAATAGGAGTATCAACTGCTGTTTTATAGACTAGAAATCACAGCTGAAAGCAAAAAGACTATATGCTACCTGAACTTTGGTTACTAATCAGTTAAAAATAGATGTTTTCTCCTTCTGCATTTACTTAAGTTTTCTCTCTATTAGCTAATGTGTATTGATGGAATCTCATCAGCTTTTTCATGACCATTTTGAGATGTGTGCTTGCCAAAAGTGTTAAACTATAGTCTTGCTCTCCAAACCAACGTACAGCTGAGCTAAAAATGTCATATGTTGGCTTTAAAACAAAGCAAAAATGAAAACTGAGTTTTGCTGCTACATTCATTTCAGATCTCAGGAAAACTTCCATAAAGGATGTAGGCCAGATTCTTAGCACATTGAAAACTGCATAGGTCTGCTGATTCCCATGAAGCTACTTTGATTTACAGCAGCTGAGAATCTGGCCTAAAAAGCTCAGGGCTATTTATCTATCTTATGTTATGTTAAAGTCCTTTGACCTCTTGCTTGATTGCCTTGCTCCAGCCTGTGATGCTAGCGTAGGTAAATTATACCTCTGCAGCAAGCCCTAAGCTTGCTGTTCTAGCAACATTAATAACCTCAAGGCTTCTAATTTTCTTACCAACGCTTACTAGACCCCCTGTGCAAGACTCTGGGGCTGCTCTGACAATAATCCCAATATATTTTGTTTTGAATGAAAATAAACTTTATTGCAACTTGTGCTGGAGGCAGACCCACGAGCCTAGGCTCTAGAATGCCTAGTAGGCAGCTGTGTAATCATTAGCAATACTATAGGGACCAGCACTAGGATCAGTTCAGAAGGGTTCTTCATCCAGCTGGGACTATAATATACAATGCCACCATCACTACAATAACAAGGTTGCAGAGGGAAAAATGCTCTGAAAGGGGTGGCAATGAAATTCAGCCATCACAAGGTGTGGTCTTTGGGGCAAAACCTTTAATTGGCAGAGGGTTCACTAACTGTTCCGTTAACCTCAGACTTTCACCTTTCATTAAATCTAAATTTACAATCAAAATGATCTTGCAAAAGTATCCACATAGAAAGATAGCTCTTTCTATGGGACTAGTGTAAACAATGTCCCATCTTTCAGTGCAGAACCAGAGGGATTCTGGTGCCCTGGCCTACTTTCTCAGCAGGTGCCTCTTGCTCTTCTGCCCCACCATTGTACTCACTCCACCACACTGGCCTTATCTGTCCTTCCTGCACAATAAAAAAGCAGTAGAAGCACTAGCAAATGGCCATTTTTTGTTTCTGCTTGGAACCCAACTCACCCTATCTTTTCCTTTACCTTATTTTTTATATAGTACATGTGATTTAGAGCTATTAATTTTATTGTAATCTTTAGAATCAGCTCTCACATGTCACTACTGGTCACTTCTCTCAAAAACTAAGTTATGGTCTGATTTTACAACCAAAACCATGATACTGAAAAGGCACAAATTTCAGTTTGAAATCTCATGTGATACGTGAGATAATAGGGTGTTCCTTGACCACACATTAGCAGAGCCCTCAGAGCAGAGTGTTCCCTCTCTGCAAACATACTCTCTGTCTATTCACTGTTAGCCTAATCCCCACACCCATTTGTGGAGTTGATTAGCTGAAATAGAAATTTTCACTTTTGAAAATTGTGAGTCCCTTCACCCCTCTGACTTCTTAAAAGTCTCCTGAATATATTAATAGAGTACAACATGTCAAGGGCAAAGGCTATGGGATCTGAGTGAAGAGTTGCTGCTTCTTATAAAATGATAAAGAAGCATAATTTGCTATTCATGTTATTTTATTTGGGGTTTTTTGTTGTTGCTTTTTTGTTAAAAAAACTCCTTAATCTTCTTCTAGCTGTTTGTGATCCTCTTTGTAGTCTTCAGTGACCCCTAGAATGATCATGACCTGTAGAGTGAGGAGCTCTGTCAACATCCAGGCAAAGCAAAAGCAGAAGGAGTATGAACACACAGAGATGCTGTCTAGGTTTCAAGATTTGTATAAAGTGTCTTGAAAAAGTCACCCAGCTTTACCACCACCACATAGCCTTACTTAGGTGACTAATCTTAGCTGTTTCCAAGTTGGTTTCTTGGACTGACAGCATAATATGGTGAATAACATCAGTTAGGACCTAGAGAATGATCCTCAGATCATTGCACCTCTAACAATAGAAGGTAACATGTTCTGCCTCAGTGGTCAGGTTACTACAAAAATAGGTCTGATTAACAGAACTACTGTCTTGTCAGCTCATTCCCTCGGTTTCAAAAGCTCAGTCCAGCAGTGAGGCAGGTGGTTACAAAAATTTCTGGAGAAGCCCTTGGTTTGCAGGAGGTGAAGAGTATCTGCTCTGATGGTAAAAATGGTGGGTAGAGTACTACTGGAAACTTTATTCACCAACTGAGAACCTCAATGAAATTTACATACTTCTAGTTTTCTTGTAGTGCCAGAAATGTGAGTGGGAAGGGAGTTCATACTAAAAAGAATCGCACTGGTAGATGACACATGGTTTCCAGAAGAACATTAGGCAAAGCTATATCCAAATAATTTATTTAATTCAGTAAATCAAAATGTGTTTTATCATATGCTCTATCACTTGTTTATGCTGTTGCATTGAATTGATTTGTTGGTTTCCTTAGTCTATTGCATGAGGTCAGTTATGTCTCGGATCTTATGCATTTACCTGGTTTCCGAATTGATCACATGAGACTGGTGGTATAAACCTGCCATCTAAAGCACTGAGATGTCTGACTGAATGTCTGCTGGTATAACGAGAACATGGGATATGCAATTAAAAGTCTTCATGCTGGTCTAGTTTTGCCACTCACTTGTCCCTTGGCTTTGACAAAGCCACTTGACTATTCCAAGTTTCAGTTTATCCAGCTAAAGAAGAAGGTCTGCTTTTCTCATCTCAGATTAAAACCAAACAAACAATAAAAAACCCGCAACAAACAAACAAAAAACTCCATACAAAAAAACCCACAGCAAAACTAAACAGAACCAAACAAAACCCCAAAGCAGTTTTAGGTCAATCTGAAACTATGGACTTCAGTGAATAGATTGGTGTGAATCTACATCTCATGGGTGATGGAGGAGCTCAGATTTAATTATGACCTTTAAAACCAATGCAACATAGGCCAGATTACTTTTAAGAATTAACGTATTCTTTTTTTTTTTTCCACTACAAATATAGTTGTCTAAACCATCAACAGGCTATGGTAAAGGGAGAACATTGTCTGTTACAATGTTTTATTTTCATAAAATGAAAAAAATGTAACTAAATATCAACTATTAACTTTCACAAGCATTCACTAGTACCAGGGCCACAATGAAGATGGTCCACAATTCTTCAGCCACATGAACCCAGAGGATTTCATGTCATTCGCAATGGCTTAAACAAGCTCTTCAAGAACAGGAAAGCAGTTGCCATATAGATTTTCTGACCATACTTTCCTGGAAATTCATCATGGTCACAGAGAAGGCATGCAAACCTACAAATGGAATTCAATGACTAAATCACTCTTATCAGCCTCAAGGGAATCCACAGGGAAACACAATGCCCCAGCTTGTCTCAGAAGGTTTCCAGCCAATGTCATAGCAAAAACTTTGAACACACAAGAAGATACGACTTAGCTGACAGTACATTGATCATTATTAACTGATATAAATAAGAGAAGATATAAATAAATCTTGCTTATAATGTTCTGATTACTTCAGCTCTAATTCTGTTTGTGATAAGGATTCAAAGACTGATGCTAAGCTCATCATCATGTTAAAAAGAGCACTTTCTAGTCAAGATGAAGCTTGGAGAGTGCCAACTAATGGAAAAGCATCTTACAACATTTGGATTATGAAATCAGTGTGTACTTGGCCCTGCAGAGTTTCTACATTTGTAACATAAGCTTTTCGTTAGCCCAGATTTTTTCCTAGTTGAGTCTTACTTGATTCTTATGGCCTGAGGTCTACTAACACATAAAATGAGAAGTGGTATAGTTGTGCTTTTGTCTGCTGAAATGTGAGATAAGCTATTGTATGGTGAATTTGTCTTTGATATTGCTTGGATTTTGAAGTTATTTTGCTACGATTTATGCCTTGACATATAGATAACAAACTCACAAACAAGGTGGTTACATCCAGTGAACAGGTATGTGAAATGGATCATTTTATGCATTCATGTATGTGACAGAGAATATAAATAAAGTAACATAAACTAAAGTCAGTGTAGTTGCCTGAACTTCAGCCAACAGAAACCTTAAAGAGGACAACTTTTCAACTCCTCTTGTTGCTCAGGAACAGGCCACTCATCTGTCCTGGTGAATTGGTCTGCCAGTGAGTAACCATTGTTAGCTAAGGCAACCACTAGTTGCCACAATACTCTCTTATGAAAATCTATCTTGACCAATGTCTGTATTTTGTTTTTTCTTGAAAATGAAAGGACATAGTGAAGAACTGATGAGCATCTCTCTGGCTGACTAATCCCAGGGCTAGTCAAACTCTATGGTTTATGAGATGAACTGTTCAAGGCAGATCCAATTTGCATTGTTGAAGCCTTTAGGCAGGACAAACACAATGCAAATAATATTTGAAATAGTAATCTCACATGTACATATGTATGTCTTTAAAGCTCAGTGATTACATGTATCATGACACTTCATCTTATCTATTTACCCATCTATTTATTTAATCTTGATTACGTCCTTATAACTTTCCAAGATTGCTCTAGTGACAAAACAATTCTGCCTCTTTAGCTCCCTTACATAGGAGCTTGTGGGATCTCCACAAAGTCCAGTGTTCAACATGAAGTGTTCTCATTTGTTAACTCTTAGCTATAACAGGAGCTTTTCTATTGTCTAGCTCTTCCATCCTGATGGCAAACATTAATCTTAGGACAACCATAACATTGCAGCTGAGACAGATGCTCATTAATGAGCAGACTGTTGTAAACCACACAGAAGTGAAAAAGGAAGGGTCACCCACCCCACCAAAGACCGGGCTCAGCTGGGAAAAGGCAGGTAACCTGGGTCTGACTTTCTGTAAGTGTTTCTGTTCCACCTTGCTTTGCATCACTCATGACCTCAGCTAATCTGTTCAACACTGTAGTTCAGCACTCACTTTTTTCCCAGCAGAGATTAATCACTTGGAATGGGATTCATCTTAACCAATTTAAATGTCTACATCTCATCTAGCTTCTCTTTGTAGAGAATAAATAGGTATTTTTAAGGTTGTCTTCATCTCAGTGTCACATAAACACCTAAAACAGATCCTATTTATCATGCCCCACACCACAATTATCCAAAATGATGGAAGATTAATCTCTCCTTACTGATGTAAATGCCCTTTTCATATTTTGTTGCACCAATAACTTTATCTATATGATAGCATATCATGATGCACAGAATGATAACGAAGGCTGAGCTGCAGGTGTAAGACAGGACTTCTGTGGTTCTGAAGGCACTCAGTGTTTTCTTATGAACTGAGTGAAGCAAAGAGGGAACTGCAATAAGGCACAAGAGTGATGTCTGTGTCTCCCCTGCAAAGTGAGCTAGTTTTAGACTAAGAAGAATAATAATTAAAGCACAGACTGTAGCCTATATCTCTGCAATCCATCTTGTTTAGATCAAGGCATCACTCTACTTGATCTGGAGGTCTTTGTTGTTGCCAGATTGGGTGCTCCAGCTGAGTAACTGAAGACATAACCTTAATAAGTAAAAATAACCTTAATAAGTTAGTTTTGGTACTCTAACCACATATTTTTTTTTTTTAAATTATAATTTCTCTTGAATCATTTCCTTGTGGGGAATTCCAGCTACCAGTGCTAATTGTATTACACATAAGAACTGCCACTGATGCCAACATAAAGGGCAATAAATGCTTTTTTGTTTAAACAAAAATTTCCAGCTATATTTTAGGACTGAATTTTAAATTTATCTTACTCTCTCTATAAAAAAAGTGACCTGTTGCATGTGTTTACCCATGTTTACCTGCAAAAACTAACACATTTGGAACCTCAAACAATAATTGTAGTAAGGAGATAAGGCAGAAAAGCAAGGTAAATATAACCCTAATACCAGGATTAATAATAAAACACAGTTGACACATGCTGTTTACTTATTTTAACATCTGGAAGGGTCTGGGAGAGTTAAAAAGAATATTTTTTTTAATGTCTGATTTCTCTTCTGCCTCATTTGTATTCATATACTTAGTTTACACAGTCCTTTGCTGGCTCAGTTATGTTTCTGAGAAACTTGCTTTATTTGAGACCATGTGGGGGCTCTATCTAGCAAGAACTCCACAAGACATTCTACATCCTAATTCCCTTGCTGTCCTTCATCACATGGCAAAGAAAAAAATCCAGCATGAGTTAATCCAATATCACAGTTTTTTTTCTCCATTGCTTGCCTCTTGCCAAAGCAGCCCATTCTTAACACAAGACAAGCCTAAAGAAGGAAACAAATGTGTCCTAGCAAGCAGTAAGATGAATTCCTGACTGCAAAATTGGAAACAAAAAATGAAATATGAAAACAGAAACTTAAAATATATCTGACTGCAAAGTTCCTTTTTAGCTGATCCAGTATCTTGGCTACAATGAGTGCAAAGGTCTGGCAATGTAATGCCTCTCCCTCTTTCTTTTCCCTTATTTCCCCTTTATCTTTCTTCAAAGCCTGGCCTCACCTTGGAATGCTTACTGAGCCTACATTTTCTTCTTCACTGTAGTTTGAGATACAGTCTGCTCCATCTTTTAGCCCAGTGCATGCTGGCATTAAGTGTAAATATACGAAGCGGACTCTTCTTCTCCAGCTAAGAGCTTTTTCTTTCTGTGACAACAATTTGGGATTATTCTAATACTTTATAAGTCATCTCTTATATTGAAATTGTCCACTGTACATGGTCTTCATCTTTAAGTCTCTTCTCCTCTTCCTGCCTTCAAGGAAAGATCCTAGCAAAGTCACCTTTCCCTGAGTTGCAAAGGACAGAGTGAGATGACGGAAAGAAGGAAGAGAGAGAGGGGAAAAACAGTAAAAGAGCTGGTGCATTTTTCTTTTATTTTCTTCCCATCAGTTAAACGTTGTCTTTCACACCTGTGTCCCCATCAATTTTAAGTAGCTAACACTAATGGGAAGCTGACCATTTGAATTATCTCATTTACCCTAGAGTGTTTCTTTATGTGAGTAACAGTTCACTAACTTAATGGGGTCAGACCAATCTCTCCGTGTAGTAGAAGCTCTTCCTGCTAGAGGTCAGGGCTGTGTTTTGTTGAGGTGCAAAAGCTTTCCTTTTCATGTCATTTCATAAGCAATACTGCTCCTTATAGTGAGAGAACGCAGCACACGACTTGTCATTCATTCTCTCCTCTGCCAGTGCTTTACTGAGCAAACCATAAGATGCCTCTTGACCTTTTTATTCCTCAATTTGACCTAAGAGTAATTTAAGTTATTAGAACTAGTGTTTTAAGCCTGCTTATGATCTGCTTCTTCATAATGCTGGCAGTTTTGTCATGTTTAAGTTTGTGATATGCTTTGAAACTCTTGAAGAGTTAAATTCAGCAAGAACATTCCTTAAATCTTACATAAGAATGATATATGCTAGAAAACACAATTTCTTGAAACTACTACTAACCACTATCAAAAGGTATGTTTTGCTTTGTGATTCCCTTACAAATTTGACCACTTGGAAAGAAATCTCTCAGAAAAAAATCTGTCAGGTTACGTATTGCTTTTTTTTTTTTTTTTAATCTGAGATATAATTCGTAACCATTTTGATGTCTACAACTTCTCAGTGTTCTGAACTGCATTCGGAGAGAACAACAATTAGAAACAAATAAAAAGTTAAATGACATACTGGTTCATCTGGAAAAGCCTTCTAGCTTTCCTTTTTATAAAAAAAAAAATGGAATTTCAAGAACAATAACAAAGAGCCAGAGGCTGCCCAAGGGTGTAAAGAAAAATTTAGTCAGTTTGGTGTGGGTTATGGTGGATAGATATATCACTAGAACTGTTATCACCATTGACAATTCAGTTCACCATCACTGGCAGCTGCAGCTAAGATGACAAAAGGATGTAATCCACTGGAATATGTGAAAATACACTAATAAACTAAAACTGACTTGAAATTAGACACAAAACCTTTGTGTACATGTAATTTTTTTTTAATCCTTATAATCCTTTTTCCCTTGAGCAGGGAATTATTCTCTCTTTAATTGTCTTTACCTATGTTTGTACTATTTCTTGTGCTTGTGATATTGCAAAATATAAACTTCATTTCAAGTATCATGCCTCTCTGGCATGACGTAAGTTTACTGGCAGGATGGGAAAGCTAGTACTGATACACAGCTTTGCTTAGTGTGGTGCAGAAGTTTCCAGACTGCTGAAGTGATACATAACAGCAGTAGCTGCCAGGTCTGTCTAGGTGGAGGCATTTAGTAGAGCTGCAGACAGATCCTTCAACTAAGTACTTGAGTGCAGAAACATCTTGACTCTCCAACCTCTGCCAGAACCCAGCTATTTTCAAGGTCTGTACTTCTGCCTGACAATGTGGGACAAGGTTCAGGAGGCAAAAAGGCCTCTACGAAGTAAAAGCTTGCTGAGATGAAGCACGCCTTAGGTGAATCTACCTTAAGTGGATTAGAAGATGGGTTTTGAGTGAGTGCAGTTGGTGGTACATGGTAGGCAGATGAGGAGATTGGTGTAGAGGTACAGCTGAAATCCCAGTGTGTTAAAGCTCTGTCATTTCAACTGGTTATGTGGAAGAAGCAACAGAGAGAAGATTATGGAAATGTGTTTCCTAGTGCTCATGTAGGCTAGCGCTGGAAGCTATTGCTCTCTCTTGTGCTGCTTCCTGTCACCAGCAGTGGTGTTCCTGGAGCATGGAATTTATCTCACCTTAATTTAATATTTATATGTCAGTATTATGTGAATATCCATTGTTCAATTTTATGGAGTGATGAATTATTGTTTTCTTCAGTTTCCTTCTGGGTGGGTTCACAGCCACAAGGTTTGCTTGTGTTTCAGGTCCAAATAGACTCAAAATGTCAAAATTAAACATGGTCAAAACTGCCAAATTTTATCTGATTCCTCATCAAAATCACGTGAGAATGCAAATAAATCAGCCAAGTTTCACTCAAAATTGTGCTTAAGGTTCACTCAGAAAGTCTAATATTTTTATTAAACATGAAATTATGCAAGTTTTACATAAATTGGAGTAATGTAGAATATGTTCATCATAGTTCCATAAACCTCATTTTAGCACTCCATTCATCATTTGATGTGACAATTTTTCTCATCTGTGTTGTCCGGACTGAACCCAAAATTCCACTGTATGTAGTGAGTTTAAATCCTAAGAATCATCTTCAAAGCTGGATCCACTGGGCCAGCTGAAGAAAGGAGAATCTCTTTGACTGATTCCAGATCCCTCTAGAAGCACAAGCAGTCCATCTCAAACTAGAACATTTAAGAAAAACCAACCTATTAAGAAAAAAAAAAGTGCCCCTTTTTTCCCTTCCTTATGCATGTAGTCCCTGTAGTTGCTGTGTCTCAAAAGAATAGTACCCAGAGGATATACTAGTGACTTTCCAGCACTTAAAGGGAACTTACAAGAAGCCAGCAGCATCCATATCTTCTGATAAGCATCTAGCACACTGCTCTGAAACAGTGTCAAGTGGAAAGGAAGCACTGCTTATTTTCTTGAGTCAGAAGTGAGAGATAAGTAGAGTTGCAGAGTGCCACTAACTTCATCTTAAAATGCATGTCTGAAAGAAAGGAAATTAATTGTCCTGCACATGTGTGTGTCTCTGTTTGCCTTTCCCTTCCCGTAGACTTCAAGGAGAGTAATAACCACGAGCTTGCACCACTTAATTACTGAATAGATGCTTCAGATCTGAATATCACAATTCAGTTATCCCCTTCAGGAGAAATTACATTGGTCCCCAGAGCTGCTTTTTAGCTAGTTCTAGAGCTCCAAGGACAATGCTGGTTAAAAGTCTGTTTTAAGACTTCTATTTCTTATGTCCAGCCCATTTATGTATTTTCAGAAATCCACACTGGAATAAAATAACAGAGAGAAAGTACTTACGGTTTTGATTAGCTAGTATTGGGGGTGAAATAGTTATTTTCTTCTACTGTTGTGTTTTTCTGTAATAAGAAGTAGCTCCAATGCAGAAACACTGGAGTCACTGAGAACATTTAATATGATGACTGATTATTTAAAATATGCTGTGAAACACTTTGGGTTTAGAAATACTTATGCCCTGAAGACTATCATGAAGAATGGCTACATTCCACAGCAAGAACAGTGTTTGGAAAGCTTAGCTCACTCCAGCCTACTGACAATGATGATAAATTGCATGTTTCATACACTGTATGCACAGTTTTTATGCAGGTGTTTTTTGGTTTGGTTTTTTTTACATCAAAAAAAACTCCTCCTCCCCACTCCCCCCCCAGAACATGTAGATTCATTCCTTCAGTATTTCAGCCCCTAAAGTAAAAGTGGTATGACTGCTACATTACCTTTGCAACCCTGCTCTGGAATGGAGCAAGGAAAACTCCAGAATTACTTTGACCCCAATATCCACAGTGTTAAGCTCAGTATATGCTGCCCTTTGCCTCTTCCACTGAGTGGGAGGAAAGAAGTGAATTTAGGTCACTGTGTACTCTTGGTAGGTCAGATTGAAGCTGCCAGGCTCTTGCATTTACCAGGAACTAAAACAAGGAACAACTTTTTGGAGACCCCCTTTTCAGCAAAAAACTGTTACATTTTTATTATTAATCAAATACTTCTGCAATATTTACCATGACAGGAACAGCTTCAGGGGTTACAGATGTAAGTCAAAGACCACGGATTCCATGATTCATGTACTCCTGTCCCTGCTTTTTCTTTTCCAGAGGAAATCTAGAGGGAAGGAATAAAGGAAAAGAGCATGTTTGGGTCGTCTATACCACCATGTCTTCATTCTAAAACTTGAACTTTTACTTGCTCCTCTATTCGGACATTGTTACTCCTACCCATTGGTGTAGAGTTTTCAGAAAATCATTTTTCCATAGCAACTCATGTATTAAGTTACATGTAAAGTAGTACACAAACCAGGGCCAGGGTGTGAACCCAAGTATGGCAGGGTTACACCTAGACACATTTTTCACCAAGACTGGCTGGCATTGAGCTATGCTTTAGCTGGGGCATGGTCAGGAGTTAATGTTGGTTGAGTATTTATTTCAGCATGATGGTTTGGAGGCAAAGGAATGAAAAGACTATATCAACATAATATAGAATCATAGAATGGCCAAGTTGGAAGGGATCCTAGAGATCATCTAGTTCCAAACCCCTTGCCATGGGCAGGGTTGCCACACACTAGACCAGGTTGCTCAGGGCCACATCCAGCCTGGCCTTGAACACTGCCAGGGATGGGGCATCCACAACCTCTCTGGGCAACCTGTTCCAGTGCCTAACCACCCTCTGGGTAAAGAACTTCCTTCTAATCTCCAGTCTAAATTTCCCCTCCTTAAGCTTATAACCATTCCCCCTTGCCCTGTTACAATCTGAGTGGCTGAAAAGTCTCTCCCCTTCTATTTTATACTCCCCCTTTAGGTACTGAAATACTGCTATAAGACCCCCTCAAAGACTTCTCTTTTTCAGGCTGAACAACCCGACTCCTTCAGCCTGTCCTCATAGGGGAGGTTCTCTAGTCCTTTAATCATCTTTGTGGCCCTCCTCTGGAGTCATTCAAACAGGTCCACATCTTTTTTGTGCTGAGGACCCCAGAACTGGATGCAGTA
>VWZO01012044.1:223901-343955 GCA_013396975.1 Bucco capensis
CTGCTGCTCATGCCTCTCCTGATGCAGCCCAGGATGCAGTTGGCTTTCTGGGCTGCGAGTACACATTGCTGGCTCATATCCAGCTTTTCATCTATCGTGACCCCCAAGTCCTTCTCTGCAGGGCTGCTTTCAATGAGTTCCTCAACCAGTCTGTACTCGTACCTAGGATTACTCCTACCCAGATGCAGGACCTAACACTTTGACTAATTAAACTCCATTTTATTCTCATGGGCCCACTTTTTGAGTTTGTCCAGGTCCCTCTGGATGGCATCCCACCCTTCTGGCATATCAACCACACCACTCAGCTTTGTGTCATCTGCAAACTTGCTGAGGGTGCACTTGATACCCATGTCTAGGTCATTAATGAAGACATTGAAGAGCACTGGTCCCAAGACAGAGCCCTGAGGGACACCACTTGTCACTGCTCTCCACCTAGACAGAGAGCCATTGACCACAACTCTCTGGTTGCGTCCGTCCAGCCAGCTTTTTATCCACTCCACCCATCAAATCCGTTTATCTCCAATTTTGAGATAAGGATGTCACAAGGGACTGGATCAATGGCCTTACAAAAGTCCAAGTAGAAGACATCAGTTGGTCTTCCCTCATCAAGTGCTGCAATCACTCCATCGTAGAAGGCCACCAGATTGGTCAGGTATGATTTGCCCTTAATGAATCTATGCTGACTTCTTAGAATCACCTCTTTACCTTGCATATGCACCAGAGGTGACAATGTTCTCTGCCATTCCATTTACTGGCATAGATAGAGTGTTTTATAAGAACTAACCATTTTTCATAATAATGCTAGGATCCAAAAGGATACAAACAGATACAAGGTTATTATAAATGCACAGAACCCAATATACTTCTCAGAAACCAAAATGTTTCATTACAAATTTACTGACCTGAAGACACAAGGCTTCCTCAGAAATATTTCAAAATTCTTAAATCACTGTTTATTTCCTTGCCAGGCAGGAACAAAACTTTAGGGAGCATGGAATGCAATATTTCTAGCCACGTAAAATAGTTGTTGCAAAACAGAAGATATAGCAAAACATTTACTAGAACTTTATTCCATGCTATGCATTTTGTCTGAAATATTTCACCAGAAAGAAACTCCAATTTCTCTCACAGATCAAAGAATAGTAAAAATGCAGTAAAATAATTTAGTTTTGTTCTGTTTTTCATGCCCCAAAACTTTACTGAGCTAACTGCATTTTATCTTAGGAATGTAGTACCAGAGCATTTTTCCTATTTGTGTGCAGCATATTTATGAGGCTCATCTACTTCATCTTTTGTTCTTTTCTCAAATCAAAAGTATGGGAATTTTGAAAAGTACATACGAAACAGAGAGACTTTGTCAGAAGTAATTTGGTTATAGATTTGTTTTGGTTTGTTTTGTTTCCTTTTGCCTCCATTAAAGCCATTAGCCCTTAATAATACATTGTAATTCACTGATTCCCCTAGGCAAGGAAAGATTCTAGGTACAAATATGTTTGAGGGGGTGTGTGTGTGTTCAATGAGGGTTTCTAACCTCAGAAATGATGCTCTCAATGATTTATTTTAGAGATCAAAGTGAGTTTTCTCCTCCACCCTTTAGGAAGATAGTAATTCATTTGAAAGGGATTGCTTGCTTACCTCTTGAAGATGCTTCACGGCCTTGAATCAGGCTGTAGACATTTCTGAGAGTAGGGCTTAAGTCACCCACTATGTTTCCAGCCTCCCCCTCCTCTAGACTGGGCAGTTTTTTGCTTTGTGTTCTAGTTCCTGAAACTCCTACTATCCCTGTGCATCACAAGGTAAAGTCCATGGAACAAAACTGGAGTTGTGAGTTCTATTTGCCTCTACAGAACCTGGAAATTTCAAAAGCTGGAAGGCAGTGTGTTACAGAGTTTAATGCTGTCTTATCCATTACCTTTTTGTAGGGAAAAACAAAAACAAAAGCCAAACCGCTAAACAAAAAAACCAGGTTCTTCACAAATTCCTTTTGTTCTGCCTTCTGTACATCTGATATGAAAAAAAAAAATGATCCGCTACAAAATTGCTTAGTAAAATACAATTCTGAAGAACTTAACTCACAAAATCCCAAAAAGCTCTGCTTCTCTTACTGTAAGGAGTTCATAAATTCTTTTCTGTACAGCACTTTTTGTGTGATATCAACAGCTTCCACAGACAAATCTGTAGCAATGCTGACCCATCCAGTATGAAGCAAACTAATCTCTAATTGCAACATGGCTAAGAACATGGTTATTTGCCAAGCAGCTGTCACTGAAAAAGCCTCCACAGACTCCAAGTAGAATAAAGCACTGCTCAGCATAAGTAAAACTATAACAACTTGGTCCTTTATGAACCCATGTGACAAAAATAATAGAAGTATTTGGAATGAACAGGCTCTAATTCTGCTTGCTTGATGAACAAGCCATCTTGACTGACCCTCTTGTAATTTGTACATGGACCAGAAATAGCTTATAACTCAAGACTCGTATTTATTCTTTCAGAGCACTTTGTGATGTGGGACATAACATATATACTATTTAACTCACAGTCTGTACATAATACAACTGAAGAACTAAAGCCAAACTCTATTCAACTGAGTCTGAAATAGGATTAAGTCTGCAATTTGCTTTTTAGGAAGAGCAGTTTAAATGCTGGACATAAGTACAGTGTCTTGGTGACTCTGACCTCATAAATATGCATAGAATCTAATTATTTGGAGAGTGGTAGGTTTCTCTTTAGGTCACTAATTCTTACACATACTTTAGTTGGATAAAAAAAAATGGTATTTTTAAACATCAGGAATGATATAAGGAAAAAAAGTACACCACACCAACTAACTACAGCCAAAAATCCTTCAAGAAATTAGCAAAGTAAAATAATATGTTGTGCATTATATGAGGATATTTATTTATTTTGTTGGTTTGATTGGTTAATACAAAAACCTCATAGATAAGGTGATTACAACACAGGAATAACAACCAAAGTTCTGGCACAAACCACTAAAATCTCCCACCTCACTTTCTTCAAGATCAGCATCATGTCCAAGCCAAATTTCATAAAAAGGATGTACTGCTTGAAAACAGCAGTGAGAAAAGGGTCACTGGAGACTAAGACTCTGGCAATCAAATTCTGGGAAATTCTTTTGAAAAAGTGACTGAACTGGAAGCTGAAGAAGGCCTTCTTGAGCTTTAAAGGGGACTTGTATCATGGACACAGTGCCCTTATTATAGTAAAGCAGTTTTTATATCAATCAGTCAACTATTTTTTAAAATTCAGAAATTACAAGTAAACCTTCATCTTTGTCTATATAGAAAAACAAATCAAACCACAAACCCCCAAACATTTTTACATTATCTATTTTAGTTGGTCATTTTAAAAAACCTGTGCGTGATTCATGACCCTGACCATGAATGTCATGACTGAAATGTCAAAACTGCTTTTCCCTTTCAACTTGCCCCTGCCCAGAAAGAAAGCTACTTGTAACTTTTTGGAATGATTAGGGTGATACTGACGTTGTGACACTATAGCACACACAAAAATGTATACTATAGTATAACCTGGAAAAATCCATGTAGATTACTTCACTTTCATAGCAAATACATTGTTTTGTTCTTTTACACTGCCCCTTACTTGAAGTTATGTAGTCTCATAACTCCCTTTTCAATTAAGAAAACAAGTTACATGTTTTTCTATCTGGTCATAAGGATTTCTAGCCACATAAATATTCTTTCTTGACTATCATTAAACAATTAAAAGGGGAATAATCTGTTGTGTACTTGATTGTTTTCAAGACATTCATAAACTGCCTTGGAAATGGTAAAAAATCTAAGCAGCTTATTACAAACAGTTGCCATTTGGACAGTGAATGAGCACTCACAGCAAATAATACTAATATTCTAGCTAAACAGCAATGTTAACTCTTCCATTCAAAACAGAACAACAAATGAGGATGAGTGTTTATGCCCAACTATCTATGTAATTCTTATGCTGCGTAATACCAAAAATTACCCTGGTCATGACTGGGCCTTGTCATAATTTGATCTCAAAGGCTGACTATCTCTGTACTCTGCATCTCGAAGAAAAAGTTTTTCATCTCTTAGAAGTCACCGCATACTAGGTAAAGCTGCCTACTTGCAGGTTTTTATTCTGGAAGGGTGGCAGTCAGTGGAGTGATAGAAAGAAATGCTTAGTGACTGAACACTGTCTTAAATTTCTCTCACAATGCATAGTACGATAAATATGATGTAGTTTGAGAATGTCTAATTTTCCTCTTGCTGAAGTTTATTACCTCATTCATTTATTCACAGAAGGTTAAATTGTATCAAAGAATTGAAGAAAGATTCTCCAGTCATAAACATAACTCTTACCTGAGAACAAATCATGCTAAAATGGAAGAAATGGAAGTATTTCATTTAGTGATATACATTATTTCTCAAATATCTGATTTCAGATTTCGATTTCATCAAACAAAATTATGTTAACCTAGTTCAGACACCTTTTCTTTCTTTTTCAGGATATTGTAAGGATTATTGAAAACTAAAATTTCATTAAAGGTAGTATATGAGAAAGAGTATTGAATGATTCAGTAAAATATGTTATAGCTCACAATTCCTATGCTAGGAACTGGCTTACTGTTCTATTTTTAAATGCTACTTCTTTTAATTTCTTAAAGCTTTATGCCCATTCTTACCTCACATGCAGAAGAAGAGATATAATTTTCCATGTATAAAAGAACAGATTGTGCACAGTAAATTTTGAATACCTGCTAAAACTAGTTTCAAATATAAATTTAAGGAGTTTTACAACTGGTTTCAGAAGGCAAATATAATGGAAAAATCATTATGAACATTAGGTACAATTTTAACTAGTAAGTAAGTTGAAATGAATAATCTCAGAATTGTATATTTGAACACAGTCGCACAGTACACTTAAGAAAAAAAAATATTTCTTCTGACTAACATTTAAAATTAAGTATTGCCCACTATTTTTAAAGGACTCTGCTTTTATTCTATCCAAGCAAGACAGAAAGTGGCTAATGGGCTAAACCAAGGAATTCAGGATGTCTCCTTCATATTCACAGATGCACAAAAACTATCCTGCTCTTCACTCTGTTTTAATCAGGCTTTTTAAGAGTAGGTTATGGACTTAGCAAAAGTGTATTTGTGGCCTGCATTTGAAGCAGATAAATGCCAGAAAGAAAAAGAGGGATCAGGTGTTTATTCTCTGCCAAAGCACACTTATCCTTCCACTTCTTTCCTTACCTCATTTAGCCCGGCTGTTAGCAGGCAGAAGTGTGCAGTTTTCTTGTTCATCAGCTTCTCCTCAGAAGACTGTAGACACTACCCGGAACTGTGAGAGCATACCTACAGTGAAAAAATCCACAACATGAAACTGAATCCTGGCTTTCCTAGCTTTGTAAAATAGTAGAAATACAAATAATTTATTCAAAATTTTCCCAGTCAGGTACAAAGACCTAGTTACCTACTTCTTGTTGCTTGCAAAACAGTTGTCTAAATACCGTCTTAAATCTGGGCTATGGTTGAAAAATTGTGCTGCCTTTTGCTGTAATTCTTGTAGAGATTGTACAATTCATGTGTCTTGTAAAGACCATATCTTTCTTCAATCTCTGATTAATTTGAGCTCAATAAAAGCAATGATACAGTCTTATTTGCAAGGACTTTTTCTTACTGCACAGATTGTTCTTGTGTCTGTATGTGTGTGTGAACATGTGCATATATAACCATCTACCTCACTTGAAACTTGGTTAGAATTAATAAGTGCAACATAATTGTGTCCAAGAGGGAATATGCCAGCAAGAGCTTGGCCATAGCCATCATATAAAGAACATCAAATGAACATGCACCAAGAGGATTAGGAGATAGAATGCCAACTATTAAAAGAAAAGCATTATTTTTACACCACATTTATTACACTTTCATATTTTTCTGAGAGCTATTGCCATCTTTCTGATCTGCCATGGTAACCTGTTTCTAGCTCTTCCTGTTTCTGTTGATCCAAGGGGCTCATTCAATACCCATTAATAGAGAGGGGGAGATCTTTCCATGACTTCAGTGAACTCTGGATGAGATCTCACATTTTCTTAAACTTCCACATCCTTTGAGACCCCAGCTCTCACATTTTACCTTAGACAATATTGTCTTCACAAGTGAATATATTTTTTTCTACAAAAATCAGTCTTTTCTTCTTGTTGACAAAAGTGATGCCAACCCCATTATTTATATCACATTTAGCAAACCCACAGGAGTTCAGCAAATCTGGAACCCTCCAGGAGACTGACTGCCTTGATGAGTGTAGCATAAGTCACCCAGGCTGAGGCCATTCACTCAAATATTTCCGTGTGTAAATATTAAGTTACAATATTCTGTAATGGAACTAACAGTGCATACCCCAAGTCAGGTGCAATGAATGAGCTCAGGTTCAGGAGCAATAGTTACACACATGCATTTAGACAGGCCCTTTACTTTCAAACGGACATGGATTATCTCAGATATTTAAAGTTCTCTGTAATTTCACATCCCTGGGACACCATTGCCTTCTTTTGCTGTAGTTTACCTCTTACTCCACAGGTAAAATTGCTCCCAGCCTGTAATTACTTGCCTCCACCTCTGCCACAGAAGGGATGCGACACACGACCCACACTACAAGCGCTTGCAGGAGCGTCTCTGTTACTGCTATAATGGCTGGCTCTTTTAAGCTTAAAACCAGATCCGGCCTCTGTTAATGGTCCTCTTTTCAGTTTGGAAGACTATTACCCAAACACGTGGTTGCATTTTGTGATTTTAGGCCTTACTAGGAGAGGAAAGGTGAGACAAATTATTTAGTACATGAGGTACATTACAAAATTTTGTTTCACCTGGGTCACTTGTTTCTGTGGATTGCCTCTGAACATAACATGCAGAACTTCTGTGCCATCACTTAATAAACACATGTGCAGACAGTCTTTATGTTTTCCATTTTATTTACCCACCTAACAGAGGAGAAAAATCAGTGATATTTCTCCCACCTTCCCTAGTAAGTATAGAATAATACTTCAATCTGGCCAAAATAGAAAAGAGTATCGTTCTTTAAACCATAACCTTTTCTGAATTCTCTACTGAAATAGCAACAATTTTCCTAATGCGAAATAACTAGCCAACTGACACTGGAGCTGTTTCTCCACTTGATTTCCTCTGATTTAATTATTTTTTTTAAATGCACACAGAGGAAGTAGACTTCTATGTGTAAAAAATTTCCAAACTTACACTGTGAAAAGAAATATTTTCACATTATAAATATGTAAAACAAGCTTCTGAAACTACTTCGTGTCTAATTCATCTAATTTTATTTTGCCCCCTAATAATTTACAATCATTATTTTCCCTGTGCTATTTGGTTCAGTCATCATTCATCAAAATCTCAGACTAAAAGGAGTTTTTACAGCTGGGTCATAAACCAAATCAATGGAAATGTTGATGCAACAGTAACTATATCAATCCTAACAGGTGTCTTTATAATAACCCTTGTAAAAGAAACACCTCTATGCAGCACACCCGCCGGCTCCAATAAGTGTGCTAAAGTAGGGAGCAGGGAATAATGAGTAATTAGGATTTTCACTAACCAGAAAGATAAGTTCTTTCAATTTCTGTCCATAAAAAGTCACACATGTAAGCATTATGGTAATATAGATCTCAGCTGCATGCTTCCAGTAAACTCATGATGAAATATTAAGAATCAACCCAAAAGAGGAATTGCTAGTCTTCCAATTACCTTACTCATTATAGGCAAACCCCAGGAGGTCTGTCACATATCCACAGGCAGATGACCATGTAAGGTATTTTTAACAAGGAAAATGGTGTCCGTTGGAGTGTTCAGTAAGAAAAATATGATGCTGGCATGCCATATGTATTATTTAAATCACAGTTTAGCAGAAGTCTTTTCATTTTGTGTTGGAAGCCAAAGCTGAAAATACCCTGGAGAGCTGGCCAAGAGCCCACTGCAAAGAGTACCACCACAGCTCTGGAGGTGCCTCAGGGCAACAGTGAGATGTGTGTCAAAAGGAGTTCTTTTGGGGCACACTACTATATGCAGGGCCACATTGTTCTACAAAACTGGTGTTCTGATGCTAGTTGCTTTCTAACTTCTTCATATTGGAGCTTTCTTACCAATTAAGATCTCCCTCTGATTAGTTCTGCCCAGAGCAACTCAATTTATGCCACAATGACAGATGCTTGTCACTTCCCCCTTGCCACTGAATTTGTTTGCAGCCCTGTAGGGCAGCAGCATCCTCCGTGTGATTTGGATAACAGTATGTGTCTGCATGTGCTAGGAACATATGCAAAGTCAAAGCCTCTGATTTCTTTCAGAAAAAGCTAAAGGACCTCTAACGGTGATTAGTCAAGCTTTTTATTAACTTTTGTATGACTCACGATGGGCTAAAAATTGTAGTTAATTCCACTTTTAAGGATACAATAATCAGTAGCAAAAAGGACTGTTAGCATTGTGCAGAACACCTGCTCCTTGTCAAAACCCAGGAGCCTTTGTGCAAGAGAACTTAAGTTTCCAGGCACATTCCTTCATTTCTTAAGCTGTTTCTGTCTAGCACACAATACAGCAGTTTATCCAAATCTCCAGAGAGTAAATTTGCCTGTAAAATGTTACACAAATAATTTCTGAAACAGAAAACACTAGTGTACTTTCAACTTGGCAGTGTTTTGAAGGAGTCTGCATATCCCTTTGAACACAACCCCTTAACAGGACTGGAATAGGGCACAATGGCCCTTCCCCAAGGACCACACCCCAAACATCTCCCAGAGCTCCCAAGTAGACAAAAGCACTTGTTCCACTGTTGTGTCTTTCAATAGCAGTGTCCATGCCAGGTCAGTGGGATTCAGAAGAAACATCATACTTGTTTACTTTTGTTGAACCTTCATTCATCCTGAGATGAAAAGAGTCATCAGGAAGGAAGGGCCTACAAAAGGTCACACAGGATAGGAAGCTTTTTCTCTCCCACATTTCACCCCATTGTAAGGGATAATGCTCCCTTCTTTGGAGCACTTACAGTTCTAATACCTTTAAAGGTATTTGCAGAGGGATCTGAATAGGCTGAATCTGTGGGCTGAAGCCAATGGGATAAGCTTCAACAAGGCCAAGTGCCTTGTCCTACACTTTGATCAAAATAACCCCATGCAATGTTATAGGCTGGGGGAAGAGTGGTTGGATTGCTGCCTGGCAGAGAAAGACCTAGGGCTGCTGGTTGATAGTCAACTGAACATGAGCCAGCAGTGTGCCCAGGTGGCCAAGAAAGCTAACAGCATCTTGACCTGGATCAAAAATAGTGTGACCAGTAGGACCAGAGAAGTGATCATCCTACAGTACTCAGAGCTGGTGAGGCCTCACCTGGAATACTGTGTTCAGTTTTGGGGCCCTCAGTACAAGAAGGACATAGAGGTATTAGAATGTGTCCAGAGAAGGGCAACAAGGCTAGTGAGGGGTCTGGAGCACAAGTTTTAAGAGAAGCAGTTGAGGGAGCTGGGGTTGTTTAGTCTGGAGAAGAGGCAACTCAGGGCAGACCTTATTACTCTCTACAACTACCTGAAAGGAGGTTGTAGCGAGACAGGGGTAGGTCTTCTCCAGGGTTAACAGTGAAAGGATGAGAGGAAATGGCCTCAAGTTGCACCAGGGGAGGTTTAGATTAGATGTAAGGAGGAATTTCTTTACTGAAAGAGTTGTTAAGTCTTGGAATTAGCTGCCAAGGGCAGTGGTAGAGTCACTGTCCCTGGGGGTGTTTAAGAAATATTTAGATGCTCTGCTTAGGGACATGGTTTAGTGGTATGTTAGTGATAGGTATGGTTGGACTTGATGATCTTAGAGGTCTCTTCCAGCCTTAATGATTATTTGATTCTGTGAAAGATATTGTCCCAAGTTCTGATATGTCTCTGAAGACTGTTATGTAGAAGTCCTCCTGTGTAGGTTAATATGATGATCCACATAGGTTTAGAAACTGAATTCATGCAGAAGTTTTAAGCAGAATGATTCAAGTTTCTCCATCACAGACTCCTGGACAGCTGGAGCCTTTGCGGGTGGGATGTGGGGGGTGGTGGTGGTGGTGGAGGGAGTGAGGGAGGAAAGAAGCAGCACAGAATAGGTTGCCGGAAAATCTATTGGGAGCTATTAAACTAGGATGAAAACATGGACTTGCAGAGGGGCAGAAAGGAATACAACTCCTTCTCCTTCATACAAAAAAAAAGGAAACAAAAAACAAAACCCAATCAACCAAACAAAACAACAACAGCAAGAAAAAACCCTTACAAAAACAACAGGGAAAAAGCTCTCTTGTTCTACTTTGGGTAGATTCCAAGTCCCCTCTAGACTCATGAGCACAGCTGGAGCTCCCTCTTCTGATTCACTCACTCCATTTTGGGATGTCTTAATATTCACATGGGCAATGGCAGGACACATGCTACCTAGTGCCCAGCTGAGTATCCACTACTGAGCTGGTATGTTCCATACCCTGTCTGTCAGCATCAGACTATGATTTACAGAGATGTAAAATTGAGGGATGCAAAACCTGGAACTGTATATAGTCAGTTCAATTCAATGGGTTTCTTTAGATGCACTCCAAATATTTGTACATCAGGCTAGAACCAAAGGCAGAAGTATCAGCTCCAGAGGAAATCTACCATTTGGAGGTAGACAGTTGCTGAGGTTGCCTTAGAGTAACAAGTGTTTGCCATGTGACTCTTTTCTAGTCCCTGTGCAACTTTGGGTTTCCTTGTAGACTTCTTGTATCAAAGAGATACAAAGAAATGTTCATAAAGTTTTTCATTTATTCTGCAATGGTAGCTAGATCCTACACAAATTCCAAAATAGAGTAATCTGGCAGCCTCTCACAGCTAAAAATATTATTTTCTTTTCTTGCAGAAAAAAAAAAGTACCAGTTGATGTTCATATTTTTTATCATCTTGACATTTTAAAACCCGAAGGAAAGACTAGCAATTCCCTTTTTGTGCTGCCAACATTGGTCTGCCTTTGATTTCCACTTTGCTATGCCTAAATGTGCAAGTGTTCTTCTGAGAGGCCTGATGAAAAGATGTGGAGCATGAAGAGTCTGTTCTTCACCATTTCTTTGGAGGGTAAAATCAAAATGGGGAGTCTGATGCTTCCTAATGAGCCACTCTATTTTCAAGACATGTTCATGTAGAACTAGCTCAGACTCTTAAAAATAAAAAAGTAATACTAAGTGGGAAACATTCTCTACTGTTTAATCTGCTTTCACACGGCATCTGAAATCTAGCCAAGTGTCACATATGTACAGTGCTCAGTATATACATAATATATATGAAATCAGCAAAACACACCATTGCAGGATTTCTCTTGCAAAAGAAGCAGGCCTGACCTTTTGACAGAGTAAACACTGCTTGCTCACCCAGATACATCAAACTGAATTCATATTTCATCATGTGTTTCGCTTGCCTTTTATTTTTCTTTTTTTTTTTTAATCACTATTTTTAAGTTCTTCCTCATCATCTAAAACCTGGGGGAATAATCCTAATGATCATAATCCTTCCCCTGCAACCCTCCTCCTGCTCTCTCCCTTTCTTTTTTTAGTGTGTTGGCAGCCCTGATCAATGTTGATTCATTGAAGGGAACAGAATCTGCAAACTCTTCAGTAACACTAGACAAGCTGCTACTACAAGCAGCTGCAGTTGCAGTTTGCATCTCACTAGGGGTTTTTCAGAAAACCCACCCACAACACACAAGGGGAATTCTCCCGGACAAGCTGCAGGTGCTATGGATATTTTCATTTAATATTCATTCTTGCAATTCAGCACATTTGTAATCCATGTGGTAAACTGTTACTTACATTTCTCCCAACGGACCACAACCAGATGTCGAAAATAAGAAGTCCAGTGGAGATATCACTTCTTCTCCTCTTCATTGTGCATTTCAGTGGTCTTAAAACAAATCTGCTTTCTCAGGACAAAAAAATGTGCTTTTATATTTAAAGATGACTTTGTCGACATTAAGTAATAACAAAAATATCCAGAAATTACAGGCCTTACGTAGATTATGAAGTGCTTTAATTGGATGAGTATTCTTTGCCATATCAGAAAAAATATACTCTTTTTACTTTGTGTCATTATCATATTGTTGACTAAAAGGCCAAAAAGGGTTCACAGTGGAATATGACATGAATTCATAGACTGTCTTCTATATATGTTAGAAAGTTTTCCCAGAAGATTTTGATTTTCCCAATGTCAGGAGATGGGAATTCCTGTACTTGTGTATTTATTTGTTTTTCTTATTTGTAAGCATTTCTCTCACACTCTTCACCACAGTGCTTGTGTATTCCTAAAGCATGCCAGAATTAATAATTTTTTGAAACTGAAAAGAACTAATACGAGCTCTTTCTGCAGAATTGCATTTAAATATACACCAGAGATCAGTTGTTTCCTTGTATGTTTTAAAAAGGTGAGAGAGAAACACAACATTATTACCTGAGGCATTTTTACAAACAGTCCTCCAGACTGTGCATAACATCGTTGTCGTCGTCGTGGCTAGGCTTTGCGAACGAAGATCCAGGGAGGGCTCCACCCATGCTCCTCATCAGCGCCTTTTCCAAGCGCGCTGATAAAAAGAGGATAGCAGATAGCACCCTAGAACCTGCACAATGGATTTTTTTTAGGTGAGACACAGCATGCGCAGAGCTGGACCCACCCTTTAGCCCTAAGGTTCATCTGCCAGGGCCTAGCAAGCTTGTCCTTAGGACAGAGGTTTAACCTCTTAGATGGAAGGCCGTACAGGGCTAAACGAGCTCCATCTGCCTGGGTTTGGAATCAGAGTTGTCCCTCTCCTAGGATGACTGCCAGAAGGCTAATGAGCACATCCTACCCATACAAGGATTATAGGAACATGGGTATCACTCCCCACACTTTAGCATGGGCAATGAGTTTAATGCTCCCTCTGCTGTCGGCACAGTTATCGCACCAGGGGCCACAGGAGACCCCGAGTGATTTTCGGACTGTGCCTGGCATAACATCAATGCTTTCATTAATAACTTCTCTACAAGTGAAATAAGGATGGCAGAAAGATCACCTAAAGCCTTAGACAAATGTTTTTATTTTAATAAATTTTAGGGCAAAAATGTTATTCTGCAAATGAATCTCTACAGCTGCCTGGTGTATGCAAGCCTCTCCAAACACTGACAGGACTGTAACATCAGATACAGGTAAGAAAAGAGAGAATTCTTTCCTTGGATGTTTTAAATCATGAGCAGATTTTGATATTTTTCTCAGTGTTGAACCAACTCTTGTTTTTCATATTGAATATTTTCCTGTCCTACAGGCTGTAGGAGATAGTAGAGTTCCATATGGTTAAAGGATATATAATTATGTGGAAGGAGATAACTGTTTACCTAAAAATAAAAATTAACAGAAGTTCAATCTCATTGAAGTCCTTCTCTTTTCCTGACAGTTTTGAGTCAGAAAGTCACCAGCGTCTTCACTGAACAATATAAAAATCTGGTGAATTAGGACACTAGTGTAATGCATTTCGTTGGTTTATAAGGACCTCTAAAACTGGTTTCTTTTGCATCTCTCTCTCCAGTCAGGAATTCCAGCATAAGCTTAGGTCATGATTAGATTAGTGACCTCATCCCAGTCTCATATTGCAGACATTGGCCATGACCTCCAGTTTCAGGGCACATGGGGTGAAATCCTAGCTATGCTGAAGCCAGAGGGGCCCAGACTAGCTTTCTCCTTGCATTCTCAAGTCCTTCAGGCTTCGCAGCTGTGCTACAGAAGGTGACATGGCTGCAGAATCTAAAGGGTGAGTTGATTGTCCTTTCTACAAAGTAAAAATGTTCATGTAGAAGTTAATTTCTTTACATTAGATGGGGAAAAAAGAGGTAAAAGAAATAAAGCACTTCTACAGGATTGCCTGAAAATGTTTGGAAGGAAAGGATGCTTGCCTTGCTATGCAGGGTACCAAGGAAAATCATAAAATCGAGTAGCTAGCAAAGATATACAGTTAATAACACAAGTAGATATATAGCATACATTTGAAATCGTATCTTGTCAGAACTACTGCAACTCCTTCATGAGAATTACATTGATTCCCGGTTGAGGTGGGAGAAAGATGAAAAAGCTCAATGGCCTAAAGCACTCTTTTTTTCCATGTGCATTACCATTAGTGAAACACCTGAGCTAAATAGCCTATATTAAGCAGCTGTAAAAAAATTCAATAGCTCTCATTATAGCCCAGAATTTCTCATTTCCTTCTTGTGGTGAGATGCCGGTTGCACCCTGGGTTGCTGTCTGGAGCATGTAATGACAGTGGTTCAGGGCCCATTAAAGATAGTCTCTTTTCACAATGCCAACAAGGTAGTGGTAGTAAAAAGAGAGAGGAGGAAAATCAAATGCATAACAATACTGGTGAATGAGAAGCATATGTGCTGACAGAGGAATGCATTCTGTGGGGAGTTGCAGAGAGTTAGTTAAATCCGGATGGTCTATGAGGTTCAGAGATGTGACAAGAAATAAGCAAAGCAAGTAGAAGGGTGACAGGAGATGCTAGCACAAAGTAAGATTGATAAAAAGATAGGTGTATTTGCATGTGGCTATTACAACAAGGACATTTTAACAGTGTTTTCAAGAGAAAACAAATGTGAAAAAGCAATGGAAAAAGGGTTTGTAGACTCTGGACTCCATGGAGCTATGTAAAGGGATAAGTATTCAAAAGTGCTTAATTTACATTCCATTTTCAAAAATGATATGTAACAGTTAATGTGTTATCTATTATTATGTTTCAGTGTTCAAATCTGTTCTGAGAATGGAAATTCAATGTCAGGTCATTTATACAGTTTTACTATTTTATTCTGACACATTTGTCTTTAATTATACCTGTAATAATTCCACTAATCATGTAAATACAAATTAGAATAGTGGAATAAAGTTAATTGAAATGATAAAGCTCTATTTATTCTAGTAATACAAGCCATAGATGTAAAGTATAAGATTGATTGCATTCATTCAGACTTCAGATAGTAACTGATAATATTTTTGTAAATAATCAAATAATCGTGGAATAGCCATAGATAGACTATAAAACTGGTCAAGATGATATCTGAAGATATTGCCTTAGGTTCTCATTTTTGTGGTCATGAAAAATGAAAACTTAGAGCAACACTGACAACCAAAAAGTAAGAACTGAAGGTACTGTTATATGTACTACATACCTAGACCTAGTTCTGAATACAGTAAGGAGTAGTTCACAGAAATGGTGTTTTAAAGAAATCTGGTTAAATATATACCTGGATACTTTGAATTTTATGTAAGACAATATTAAATGCCAACATTCTAGTTAGCGCCCATAAAATTTTTTATGGAATTGTATCAATGCCTTCACAGTTTGCCTTTAGTCCAGACTTTAAGATTTTCCTTGGTTTTTTCCCACTTTTTTATTCTACTGACTTTACAAAACAACAACTTCCCAAACCTCTTTTTTTTCTTTCATTCATTCATGAAGCCAGAGCAAGGCCTTTTCAAAACTAAATCTCAGTTAACACAGATTTCTCCAGTTCCTTGTTCCATTTTATCTAAAGGATGTTCATGCCCTTTTGGTAAGTTATTACAGTGATAACATCTGCTTGATGGCCCTCTCTTTCCTTTACCAGTAGAAGCCTTTGGACTGAATATCTTTGGGCTATTGAACTTTATTTTAAATGTTTTTGAGTTTTTAGCCTTAGCTTTCTTGTGAAGCTTGTCATTTATTCAATCTAGTATGTGTTGGAGGAACTGGGGAGTCTTTTGTCATTCTAGAAATTCAGCAGGTAGTCTAAACAAAGCATATAAATAATGCTCCTTTTAATTTTCTGTTGCACTTCCCTCCTTTCTAAGCTTCTTCAATGCAAAATATACCTTGAAAGACAAAATTTCTGGGCTTCTAAGACTAGCAATAAAATTTGTCATTTGTTTTTCTTATACAATGCCACTCACTTCTCCTGTGACTGCACTTGAAAGAAAAAACCTTCATAATCTACACTGCATTTAAAGATGTTCACTCTTGTGGGAGCTTTGAACAGAACAGAGTCCATCAACATGACTTTAATCTTCAGGCTTTTTAGATTTCTCTTCCTTAGTAAAGTTAGAATGTAAGTAGTTCCAGTTAAACTTATATGTCAGTCCTTTGCTTGCCCACAATTATGAAGGAAACAGACAAGTGCATCACAAATAAAATTTTGATATAGTTTTGGTCTTAGATAAAAAATTGTCATTACTCAGTTTAGATCTCATGAGATTCACAACAGATCTAGGGAAAAAAAAAATTTGCTCTTAATTTTCAAAACTCTCTATTGCCCAGAACATGCATGGATGCCCAAACCTACTCCAGTGAAATAGCACATGAATGAAGAAACTGAATGGATCACATCTGAGAGAGCTTGATTCCAAGGATACTGATAATTTCATAGCTGAAATCCAAAAGATATGATTCATATCAGATAAAGTGGGGACTGCTTCTGCAAATGTAACCCTTAGGGCTACTTGATATTGCTTATGAGAAGGTAAGATTCCAAGGAATAAGGTCAGAAGCATCTTCTAACTATGGAAAAAGATTTTAAAGTATCAAGGGAAAAATGACAGTGGGAAAAGGTTTCACAGCTCTCAACAAAAAGCCAAAATACGCTTCTTGGAACTTGCTAAAGAATATTTTTAAAGTCCCATTTGGACGGTCTGGGAAAAAGTCTCAAAATGCTCAGAGATATTTTTCATAGTTGTCTGAAGGTGAGGGTGGCCTAGAAAGTGTTTCAATTATTGAAGAAAATATACCAGCACATTTTTTTTCAGCACATGTGGGCTTCTATTCAACAGAGCGCTTGACTTGGTCTACTAGTCATAAGTGGTTCCTTCACTAAGATCTTATTGAAAGAAGGAAAACTAAGAAAAGTAGCAAGACTATTTATTTGATGTGTTATCCAACTGGTCTTAACTGCTGGCTATCTCACTATGTTTAATCAAACTGAGGGTTTTTTTGATATGGCTTCACATTTCTAGAGCAATGTTAGAAATGCTAAAGTCCCACTGAGGAAACCTAATTGTATGGGAACTGCCTTTCTCTCTGCAACTTCAGTTTCCTTTGTGCATTTGAGGCCCAAGGGAATAAAACAGCCTGTTAAACAGTTACTCTCCTTTTGTCTTGAAGGAGAAGGAGGAACAATACTTTGACTAAACAATGGACCCATTGTGCTGAGATAAAAGGGAGAAAAGCAAAATTTGCAATTAGAAAAAGAAAAATTGAGTGCACTTATGGTAGATATAGCCCCAAGTCCAAATAACATGATTTCACAAGCATTAGTAAAAGGTATGAAATTAACTGACATTCTAAAAAATGAAGGAGATTCCTGAGGATTAGGAAGTGGCAAATACAACTCCATTAGTTTAAAAAGGGTCAAGAGATTAAAGACCAAGAAACTAGAGACCAGTGAGTTTAACATCTGTTGAAGGGAAATCTTAGAAACTTTAAACTATGCAGCAGGAAGAACACCTGGGAAAGTGGTTTGGCTAAGTGCAAGCCGTGTAGAATCAAGCAGGTTGTGTTTAACTAACTAGAAATGCCAGTAATAAATAGACCTGATCTGCTGGAGTTACTTGAAGACAACACCCTTGTGATAAGAGAAAGGGAGTTTAATGGCCATGCATTGCAACACTCAGTCATACACTAGAATGTATAAAATAGCATATGAAGCAGTAGGCCAAAATGCATGCTAGATAGAAATACCATTTAAGAATATGAGGTTAGGATCTTTTTAATTTAGGAAAGGATTCCAAGGGAATGACTGAGAAGTCAGTTTCCATCTTCTCTTATATGTAATCTAGATGTAATATACAATCACAGCAAAGCTATCAAAAATAGTATTCACATATAAAGTGAATTTTGAGAGTGTAAAGTTGTTTATGCATTATATCATTACACATTTACTAATTTTAATATATGAACTGGTTTTGCTGACAAATTTAAAATGTATATAGCCATGCAGTCTTGCTTTAATGTGATCTGTTCATTCATTCTGATTTTCTCCAGGTAAAGCTTGTCTAGAACCAGACATTATAATCTTTAGAATAAAAATAATTCCTATCTGTGTCTTTATATTGAGTACAATGGAATTTCAGCAAGGACTGGGACCCTTAAACTGGAAGTCTACAAGGTAGTAATCAATGATCATGCATGGGATTTTTCTGAGGGGCTGGCAGTGTATAAAAGCACTGAAGTTCTCTGGCGTAAAATCCAGGGGTGGCTTTGAGGAAGACCACAAAGTCAGGGGACCTGGACTTTGTTCCCAGCTCTGCTACAGACACCTTGTGCTGCTGAGTACGTTCTTGTACTATCTGTTTTAGATTTCCCTTCTGCTAAACAGACATAATAAAACCAGCAGGTTTTATGAGGTTAAAGTTGTGAAGTCTTGTGAAAATGTAGATGGGAAGATCTATACAACTACAAAATATTCTTATAGAATCATAGAACAGTTACAGCTCGAAGAGACCTTCCTTCTTCAGAAGGAAGCACAGAAGGAGTCTTTATTTGCCATGAATCAGAACTACTTCATTCAAACGTATCAGGTTATAAACTTTTGACAAGACTTGGGTATTAATATGTCTCCAGATACATTTAACTTCTTTCTGTTGTATCATCATCAAGTTTGTTGCTGAGACAGTGCACTGCATGTTAGCTAGGACTGGGCAAAAGAAAACACAACACAGGTTTAACTGCCTCTGCTGCTTCTCAGACAGGGACTTGATATCCTATGGAGGACCAGTGCCATCAGTTGATACGGAATTATTAAGCTGTCACTGAAAATTCATATGAGGGAACATCCTGACTGGATTATTTAAGCAGTTGGTCCCACTGGCATGCACTCATTTCTTTGGCAGAGTTTAGGAACAGGTCCGTCCCCCACCAGCGAACATCTTCAGCTGTTCACCAGCTTGCCTCCAGCACCACTCTCCAGCATGATGATTGGCACATTGGGAAACAGGACATGACAGGGTTCATGGGCCCAAATCTGCCAACAGAGTGCAAGCTCAGATCTCCCAGCAGAAGGAAGATGGAAACCTTTTTCATATAAGGCAGTGAAACAGGATGAAGATTTAAAAGGGCAATTAGACCAATAGGGGAGGAAATCTAGGTCTAAAAGACTGTTTGAAAAGCAGATTTTCCAAACAGATGCATCATGACTCCTAATGAAGAGTCTTCTTTTGGTTGCTGTATGAAATGTCTCCTATAGCAACTGTTTTCTGTGTTTATCTTTGAAGGAATACAAACTCTAAATATTTTTTATCATAGCTCTTTTAATGGAAGTAATGTCTCCCAAAATGCAGCTGTTTGTGGTTTAATTTTATCAATATAATTCTGTATAATCCCTATGTTTTTCCCTTTGTTCAGCAGTGCAGAAGGGCTAGTAGAGGAAACACAAACTATCCAAATTGGTTTCTTGTCCCTAAGTATTAATTTACATTCACCATTGCTGAACTGTTTGCTATTTATTGACCAACATATCTGATGTTTTTTGAGGACAATATGGTGATGTGGGTTTTTTTTTCTTTTTTAAACATTGTGTGTTTATCTCTATTTCATATATCAATCTCAGGCAAAAATGTATTTCCTGAAAAAAAACACACTTGTTTCCAATACTGCTCTGTAAATTAACATAATTCCATTGAACTCCTCTGAGTGTACTGATTTTTAAGAACTAAAAATCTGCTCTCTATGGGGCAAACTAGTTTCTTGTATTCTGGTCCAGATCCATCCACCTTCCTTTAAGTAGCTGAGACATCTTCATTTGGAGCACACTCACATCATCTACAGTCTGTTAATAGAGAACTAGCTGCTCTAGTACTATGAAAGACAGATGCATTGCCAGACAACTTAGCTGTAATTATTTTTGCTGTGGACATGAAGCTTAGGGTGAATAAGTAGCCATATTGCATATCTCAGATCAATGTCCTAAGCTGTATGATGAATCCGTGCTTTAGACCTTTCCCCTAGGCTCCCTGAGGGTAAATGGGATTCAGCTTCATGTTTAGACATTTAAATTTTGAAGTCTAAAGAGAAGGATGCAAGGAATGCTCCTTCACAATGAGGCTGATCAGACACAGAAAATTATTTTTAGGCTTAGATGAGGAAGACAGGGCAAGTTATTTTTCTCAATAGACAGAGCAGATTTGTTTTAGCATGACAAGAACGGACTGGATTTCCCATATTCTCTGTAAAAAAAAACAAAATTAAAATCTAACTTTTAATTAAGGAAAAAAGTATCTTTTGTTTGCAAAAGTTCTGTTGTAGCATTTAAATAAAAATTATCTCCTAGTTTTGTAGTCTTATGCTGTTGATGGGAAGTTCAAGTTCCTTGATTGAACTACATCTCTGAATAATTACTATGACATTCAGCCTTAGTAAAAGGAGAAGACACAGAGAAATCCCATCCACACTTCACACCACTTCACACCAGTAAAACATCTAATCAAAATTTAGACAATAATTTAGACAAAGCTTTTTATTATCGTCTGGATAAAATCTAATAAAAATCATAATTAAGATGTAGATAAATGTCAGTGAGTCAGAAAGAGCTTGATTCTTCTCGCATTTTCCATGCTCACCTGAACAATCAGCTCTTCAAAATAACATCATTTCTGCTTTTCAACAGCAGCAGATTTGAAACACTATTGGCTAAATTTTGGTCTTGTGACCACCTTTCTGCTTTTCCAGAAAAAACACTCTACATTTTATCTAGCTCAATGAAAAATTTAATTTCTGAGGCACCTGAATTTGGTCTGGGCCAGGCGCAGAAGATAAACAGTAGCAGTGGAGAATGAGAATGATGAACACTGCATTGAGATTAGCTTCTTCCCTTCCTCTGCTGCACAATTTTCAAGAAGTATTTTTAAAAGATTCTTTATTTTACAAAAATAAAACTACACAGCAGCACAACCAATCTAGGAATGGGTTCGCATGTTTAAAATGCATTAGGTTTCTTCCTCATTTTTAGTTTGCTTTGTAAACCAACAAACTCCAAGTGAAAAACTGACCTGACACTTAAAGCTAGGGCAGTTTGTACAAAATACTAAGGAGAGCTGCTGGAAGACCTTTGGATTGGTTTCCCCATTCGTGTGATAGAGAAAGTAAAGCTTACAACCCTTTCCAGAGTGCAGTACTATAGAGACAGAGACTAATCAGGACTTTTGGTGGGAAAATTTTCACAATTTTGCATTAAAGAAAGCTGTCAAACAGCATCCATGAAGCTATTTAGCTTCTGGTAGTTCAACATTTCATAGCAACCATCAGTGGAAAAAGATCAGAGGTTTAAAGGCTAGACTACCAAATTTCCTGAAGACTTTGCGCCAAATATCCAATGAAATAATCACAGTGAATAAGCATTAGCTTACCAATCTGCATTTTGCTGAGTAGCCAAATAATGAAAATTTGATAAGACATGAAGGTTTTTTTAAGGAAAAAAGACCCTTTAATTTACATTCCAGATGGCAAAATTGGGGAAAATGGGCAACGAAATGTTAGAAAATGGACGAGACCAGCCAAAGCCTTGCTTGTTTTTCCAAGGTTGGGTTAGGTAAAAAAAAGTGTGGCTCAAGTCAGAAACACACCACTGGAACTAATGTTTCTCATATCTGGCATGCCAATAAGCAGACATTCAGTGTATAAATAACAGCCAGACATTTTATTAGTTTTTGCCCAAATTTTTCGGTTTTCAAGGATCATAAACTGAGATTTGTTTTTTAGGTGCTTGTGAAAATAAAATATTGATCCTGAGCATTTCTGAAGGGGTGGTTAAGAGAATTCCAGTCATAACTAAGGCCAAAGTTTGCTCTTCTAAACAATCCCTTTATCCCCACCAAAGGATGCAGATCAGAGGAGAACTAGGAGAATTAGCATTTGTGATGATGAAGAAAAAAAATTAAAGGAAGAGGAACTAACTGGCACATTTAAAGCTTGGGGAATCACTAGCTGTCTGAACAAAGTCTGTTGTGAGCCATTCCAGACAGCACTTATTCCATGGTGTTTCCATGTGGTTACAGAGAATATAGTATTGCACAACAGTAAGACACTTGACCTAAAACACATGATAAAATTAGGAAATGTCAAATACAGCCCATCACTGACAAAAAGGATTTGTTTTGTATGGAGCAGGAGCATAGTGAGAGAGAACTGTCATTGTGAGACAGTAAGGGCCAGTGGCTTCACTTTGGTGTATGCACCATGTTTAAGGAGATGCAGCTCATCACTGCAAAGGTTTTATACAAAAATCCAAGTAAGGCCAACCACATTAGGCCCGAGGATTCAGATAAAAACATCTCTGGCAAGCAGCTTGCCAAAGTCCGCTGAAGATAGCCTGAGTATCCAGCAATCTTATGCACTCGATTCATCCATGAGCACAGGTTATAGTACTATATAGGCACATAAATTCAGATCATCTAAGCCGAACTATCTCCTTGCTAGACATGAAAATTCAGGCTGGTAAATATACGATAGCTCCATTCCTGTTTTGACAGTTCTATGAGTCCACCAATAAATTCTGGACTGATTTTTATTTGATCCTCTCATTGTCTCATGATAAATTTGTGGCTGCACTGACTCTCAAAGCATGGATTATATGCTTCCCTTTCACATCAAGAGACATTAAATTCCACATATATCACACATTTATAGCAGATGTTCCTAAACAGACAAACCAGGTGCTAAACATATTTTTTTTCTGATGGGTAATTTTTGAAATTATTGCAATCAATGAGCTAATAATACTGGTGGTAATGATGAAGTCAAGTTATTATTACCCATTACATTTAATCATTGACAGCAAGTTAATTGGACCTAATTGGAGAAATCATCATAAATAACATGGAGCAGATGGTAGATGTTTGTTTTTCCACTTCCAAATCCATGTAATAGTGTTATAAAGTTTGGATGAACAAATGCAAAAGCACAGAGAGCATGTATGAATATCCCCCCATATAGTTCACGTTGGCAGTGTTGCAAGTCTAACAAGCACAGACACCTTTGACAAGGTTGGGTAGATAAACACAACTTTTCAGCTGTTAATGATGTCTCTTAGCTGTTAATGATGTCTCTCAGTGTTTTTATATACTTGTAACAGTCCTGTGTACTGTCTCAGTTGAAGCAATGAAATTTGAGGGCGATAGAGGTAAAAGGGTGCAAATGAAAAAGGAAGCAGGAAAGGGGAAACTGATCTGCTCAAACAGATGTGTTTAAAATATGAACTTCTGCATCTGACCTTAACACTGGAGACTCCCTTTGGGGAAAATAGGTGCTTTCTGGGTGTGACTGGTCTTACCCTAACACAGACTTCTCAGAGATGCTAGAATAGCAAGTCAAACTGTGTCTCCCTATCAAGTATAAATGGTGGCAGATGGAAATGTTGACACACAGATGTCTAAGTGAGAGGATCCCACCCACACAAACTGAGCCAAAGGCTAGGGAATGGAGCAACAAATTATGTTCCTCTTATGGCAACATGTCCACACAAGACAAGAAGCTGTGACTGCAGAAATGGGAGCAATGCTCTCGCTAGGTTTAACTACCTGGCACAGTAATTATAAGGTTGTGATTCAAGCACAGGTTAGCGACCTAAATTTGCACTCACTTTCACTACTAAATCAAGTACTTCCAAGACACACTGAAACTCAGTCTGGTTAAATAGCAGGAATGGTCCCTTGCATGCACAGGGCCTGGAGCAATTAATGCTCTCCTGGATGATTCCCAGGCACAGTTTCAGAGTGAGCGAAAACCCTTCCTATTAAGTAGTTGGAGTCAGCTACTCAGTTCTGGAGTACAGGAAGGTTTTGAAATATAGAAGCAGACAGACCATCACAGTTGGCTTTCAGGACAGAGGAGAGTCCCTGTTGCTGTTCCTTTTGCTAGTTCAGATATAAAACCAGTGTCCATAAACATATATGATTTTTTTCTGAAGTTCATAGCATTCATTGGTGGTGTTACCCTTGATTCTAGGAAAAAAAAAAAAAGTGTAAAAGGGATATGATTTTTTGTAGCAAATCATGCCTTATTATTGAGACGTACCAAGAATGTAACCTTTTGTTCCTGCTTAGTTATAGCTGTAGAGGCTATTTCAGATTTTCCTGCTATCTAATAACTATTTGCCTGTTGCTGATTTGAGTGAGAATTGTCTCCCCTACTTTTTTTGTCCTACGTCTAAAATGTAAGGAAATGAGATATAGAACATGCAGGAGTGGCCAGTGGGATGCCAGTGCTATAAATCTAGAAACATTATTCCACCCCTTACATCAGTGCTTTCAGTCATTTTGTATGTGTTCCCAAGTATATCTCTCAGATATACTTTGTGATTAGTGAATATATCACCCTCTCACTGAAGAAGACGATGACTTATGCAGAGCCTATTGCCTGGCTTTTCCTTTTGTGATTCTACAATATTCAATCTGTAATCTGCTACTTCAAAGATGATTTCCTGGGTATAAAACCTGACACATACAAGTGCATTAAAACTACTAGATGACACAGGCTGTGCCCATTTTGCAACATGCAGGTTTCATACTCTGTAGATGGGGAACAGTGAAAGGCATGATGTTGGCCTGGGGTTCTGCTTTGGTTTCCTGGATTGCTAAACCTTGTAGAAACTGATTACAGTTGGAGTTTACTCCTAATTCTCTACAGTCAGAGGGTTTATATAATGGTTTAATATTCAACAACTAAACCACAGTTAGGAAATGAGGTATTTTGAGGCCTATTGAACACGGCAGATTTTTTTACTGACTCAGTCCAAGGTTGTTTAATAGATTAAATCAAAAGTTTAAAGTGCCATATAAATGGTATTTGAACCACCAAAAAAAAAAAGAGGAATTTTTATGTGGTTTAGCTGATACACTAAATTTTTTAAAGAGTTTAAGCTCTCCTGTTTTCCTATAAAATGTTCTAAAATTGTTTGCCTCCCTGTACAATATTGTCATAATGCTGTTTCTTTCCATTTCTTCAGTATAAATGTCCATTCAATACTTTGTATTGAATCCTCATCTTCAAGTGCAATCTGCATTGTAGCTTACTCATTCTTCTGTACCTTTGCATTCACAGCTTAAAGACTAACATATAGAAATGAGTTTTGAGAAAAATCTTGAATCACAATTTAAATATGTGCAAGCATAACTCTTTTAAATATGCATTCAAATTAAATGTGATTAGTTAGTTGAAGGCTGTATTTAGCTCTGGTACTACCTCTTAAAAATAGCATGCATGAGGAAATGAATGGAGAGTGACATTACCATGTCATATCTTCTCTCTGGTTGTTTTCTGCATTTATTTTTTGCTGCTTCTTTTTCTGTTTACTTTTTTGGGTTTCTTAATATAATTTATTTTAAAATGGAATACTAACACTAAAATACTGATCTTTAACCATGTAAAAGTTAAGCATTTTGTGTAAACTAAGAATCTGGGCTGTCTCAGAAGTCAATGGAATACGGAAACATTGAGAAGGTGATTTATGCTATTTCATTTGGGTTCTACAAAACTTTCTATACATTTAATTGGGAATGCTGTGTTTGGACTCATATTTATGCTCGATACAAGGGACTTTTCTTTTTTTTTGTAATCTTTGTTTGTCTTCTATTACAAGTGTCCAAGGTGTGTGAGGTTACATGCCCCTTGGAAGCAGTGATTTCTCAGCAGTCATTGCAGAAGAAAACTTGGTGTCTAGACTAGTGTAGATAGCTAAATTTGGGTGATTTAGCTAGTGTTAGGCTTTGAACATATTTGAATTTATAACTCTTTCCCATAACAGAAAGTTAAAGAAGATGCTGAAACTAGCTGCACTGCAAATATTTAATCCTAGATTGAAGTTACTCATCCATTGGGGAAGCTTAGAGAATCAAATGACAGGGTAATTCAATTTGGTGATATGCAAGTTAAATACACGTTGTTTTCAGTAAAAAAAGAACCCACTCGATCTTTTGGTGTTACCTGACCAAACTACTGAACTTAATAAAAATTTTGTTGAGATATTTGTATTTAGAAGACAGTTTTCCCACGGGAACATAAACTAGAGAACCTGAGCTCCAGCACAAGCATGCTCTCCACAGTCTATGTACAACATTACATAACCATACTGACCAAAAATTCACCAGCCTGCAACTGGTCCTCCTAACACTAATGAAGAGCCTAGGACAGATTGCAAGAACAGGGCTGGCTGGCACACCATGATATTTTTCCTTTTTCTCTCTCAAAGCCTCCAACAATTTGCAGCTCAAAGTCCTCCAACATGGTCATGAAATTTGGTGGGCATTTAGAAGTTAAATCAAAATGTGATGGGCTGCATTCCACTTCAGTACTCATTTGAGAACCTGAAGCTCACCAGGATGAACCTGGTCTCCCTCTGTTTCAGGTAGGTAGTGGTCAACAAAGGGTAATGCTTCCATAGTGAGAAGACATAAACAAAGAGCAGCTGATGTGTAAAGCCTCAGTAGATAAAATCTGTCATAGTTATGTTCCCCGAGCTGCTGTTTGAGTGAGCAATAGCAGCAATCTATGGACAGAAAAGAGATGAACCAAAGACAGCAGCAAACTCTCAACAAGCTCAAGTGATGGTTAGTTACCAAACACAAGGAAGCCCTTGCACAGAAAGAAGGCCAGGTAGTGTTGTGTAGCAACAAATTTTGATCAGAACCCATTCAAAGTGATTAGTTAGTGTAGGGAAAAGAGTACTTTGTATCTAGTTATCAGACTCCTCAGACTTCTGAACCCTTTGCTTTCATGACTTGCAAAGTGGGAGGACTTCTGTTAAATGTGAGTAGCATTAGCTCAGGTGGAACTTTCAATAATGCCTCAGCTACACCTGCAGACATTTTTACTTTACCCTTTTTAAGAGAAATGAGAAGTTGAAAGCTTTAATCATCTGCCAATTTTTTATTTTCTTAAGAAAAACTGAAGTTCTGTTAATGGGCCACCAGTTAAAGTGCTATTATTAGTCAATATTAAAGAAATAAATCCAAAGACTGGAAGAGGCTTTGGAAGCAAAAGCATTTGGGAATCCTAGAGTAATAGAAATCAGATTCAGAAAGGATCTATTAAGTCATCCAATCAATGCCATAGTTAATATAAAATCATTCCCAACAACATAGTTTCTAGTGCTTAGTCCAGTCTGGATATAAATATAATGAGCAATGGGGTTTCTGTCACTTTCCAGCATTCCTGTGGATCACTCTGCCAGGATTTTTTTCCTCTGATATTCTGTCTGTACTTTCCTTTTCCCACTATTCAATGTATGTTAACATTCCTAAAGTAATTCCCTTCCTCTTTTTTATTGTCAATTATTTTTACAAGATTTTCATTAGTTTTAATTAACCAACTTGCTTTATAATTTCAGTTTTAATGTTCTAAGAATTAAAAACATAAAATTAAAAGAATTAACCACTTCTGAATTTTGGTCTGTTGGATTAAAAACTCAGTGGACATTCTAAAGTGTTGCAATTAATCCAGAATTGTTTAAAACCACTTAATCTTCAGAATTCTTGGGAAGTGTTTTGTTAGCTGGACATATATTTTTCAGGTGAAAGAGGTTTTTTATTTTAGTAGAATGAGCCAGATCCCCTTCTTTACTCACTTCTTTCTTTGGCTCTAGCTTTCTCTGATAATTCTGGAGAAATATATTCCTAGAGACCTTAGGCTTTGCTGCTGCTTATTACCATTTTTGTATCAAGATGCAGCAAATTCTTAGGTGAGTTTTCCTGGGAAAACTAACATTTGCATATCTTTGTTTGAGGAGTCCTTTAGGAAGATATTTTGGCCATTTCTTGCCACTCTTTGTTCATTTAATAAGACAGGACTTCTCAGTTTAACAGCAACAATAAAAAAAGATCAAGTGAAACAAATTCAATGTGTGGTTGTTTTTAAACTATGAGGATAATTAAACATTAGATGAGGATAATTAAATGTTAGGACTCTTACCTATGGATATGACAGACTCTTCAAAACTGTAATCAAATTTGAGTTAGTTTCTAAAAATAAAAATTAATGCTTAAATAGAAAATATTGGCTTGAGGCAAAGGTTACTGGGTGAGTAAATACTATAGTTCATGTTATACTACATTGTGATAAGGTCATGTCTCAGAATCTATGTATTAATTTTATTGTAATGGAGGCTTATATATTCTTCCGAATCTGCAAAGAGTAAACCAACTAAAGAATGAAAGAGAGAGGAAGAAACACATTTCCATTTCACTCTTGTAATTAATCCATGATTATTAAAGGTAGACAAGTCTGGTAACTTTACCCATATACTCTCTTATTTTTTGTCAGAAATTCCTGATTAATTAATCTAATTCCACTTGGTTACCTTGTGGCAGTTGTACAGCTTGCTCTAATGAGCAGACTTCTTGTCCTGGTGGCAGATTACCATTTCAATTCAACTGCCAGGTGCAGGACACAGGAAGGCTGAGTTCAAAGCTCTGTACATCTTAGCATACAACAATATAATATTTCAGCAAAAATCAACACTAGCACATTCTAGGAGCACCAAAAGAGGAAAAAAAAATCCTCTGATTTAGTACTGTATGTTGCTATGTAAGACAATAATTTTCTTTGTATGTTAGAGAGACAAAATGTACATTATATTTGAAAAAAAACAACAAAACAACAGAATTTTGATCACCACATAGAGAATTAATTTAAGAGAAGTACAGAGCTTCCAAAGTACTCCAGGACTGACACAGCTTGTTGGCTCCTGACAGACTCTTCAGGTTTAAGAACACAATGTTTTTAGTCTGAAAGCTGAGGCAGTATTAGGTTAATATTTTATATTTATTAGAAAAGACTGACTTCCTAATGCAGTCTTAAATTCTTAGTATTGAAATAATGGCATTAACACAGTTTATTGACCAGGAAAATGAGTTTTGTTTAAGAAATGAAACTGAGAGTCAGGAAATTCAATTTTGTTTCTTGCGTCTGGGACAGATTCTCTGTGCAGCTTTGACTGGTTAGGTATATTTCAAAAAGTGATGCACATATTCATATTGTCTAATTTAGGTGTTGTGTAGTATTAAATGGGAAGGGCAGCATATTTTTCTTAGATACTTAAAAATCTTTTTTTCAGAAGAATCTGCCTCCAATGCCCAAAAAAGGAAATTAAATATCTAATTTTGTTGAAGTGAGGGCCAGGCACCTACTGTTTGGTGACCAGCTTACTCACACTAAATACCTAGAATATGCCTCATAAAGACCACTTATGGTGATACTGGACTTACAATATCATTGGAGAGAAATCCATACTACTAACAGTTCATTACCACTTCTTTCTAAACTTTCTTTAAATCAATCCATTTAGGATGGCCTCCATTTTAGGCTGCGCTTGTCCCTTAGTCATCAACATGAAATCTCCATTTTGTAGTAAGATTTACTCTAGTAAGGGAAGAGATGGAGAAGGGTTAGTTTCCAGTGAGCAGACTGAATTTCCTGTGAAAAGATGTATTGAAACCAATAGCAAAAATATTCAATTTCAGTAGCACACAGTAAAACAGAAGAAAATCATCCTAGCTGGTTTGAATGATGAGCAGGGAGAAACTTAATGAAATTTAACAAGGGTAAGTGTAAGGTACTGCATCTGGGAAAGAACAACCCTATGTATCAGTACAGGCTAGGAAATGATCTGTTGGAAAACAGCCCTGGGGAAAAAGATCTAGGACTCCTGGTGGATAGGAGGATGCCCATGAGCCAGCAATGTGCCCTTGTGGCCAAGAGGGCCAATGGCATCCTAGGATGCATTAAGAGGAGTGTGGCCAGCAGATCCAGAGAGGTTATTCTCCCCCTCTACTCTGCCCTGGTGAGGCTGGAATAATGTGTCCAATTCTGGGCCCCTCAGCTCCAGAAGGATAGGGAGCTGCTGGAGAGAGTCCAGCCCAGGGCCACCAAGATCATTAAAGGAGTGGAGCATCTGCCCTATGGGGACAGGCTGAGAGAGCTGGGTCTCTTCAGCCTGGAGAAGAGGAGATTGAGAGGGGACCTCATTAATGTTTACAAATATGTTAAGGGTGAGTGTCGGGAGGAGGGAGCCAGGCTCTTCTCAATGTCATCCAATGTTAGGACAAGAGGGAATGGGAGCAAATTGGACCACAGGAGGTTTAGTATTAACACGAGGAGAAACTTCTTTACATTAAGGGTGATGGAGGACTGGAACAGGCTGCCCAGGAGGGCTGTGGAGTCTCCTTCTCTGGAGACATTCCAGAGCTGCCTGGATGCATTCCTGTGTGACCTCGTCTAAGTGATCCTGCTCTGGCAGGGGGGTTGGACTAGATGATCTTTCTAGGTCCCTTCCAACCCCTAACATTCTGTGATTCTGTGTAAGTTGGACCGAAATTTGAAGGCAAATTTCTAGAACGAAATGCTAGAGCTCTCCAAAAGTATCTCCTTAACAGACTTTCTTACTGCATTTCTTAGCAGGTGTACTCTATAGATCACTGGGTACTTTTCTTTCCCTTTCCACTAACACAACTTTTACCAGTCTGTACCTACTATATGTCTGTAAGAAATCAGTATAGTTTACAGTTTAACAAAATTTCTCTGAATTCGGAAGGCAGATGACATATTAAGAAACCTTGGGATTTTTCATATGTCATTTTCCATAGTTTTAAGCAGACAAGTGGTACCAAGTAAATGTTAATATTAAAGTTACAACTATTATTATTTCATTTACATTCAATTGCCTTAACTTTTCAGGCTTGTCTGATCACTTTTTTTTTTATTTAGTCATAGCAGTAAAGAAAAAGTCCAATCAACAGGTAAAAATTCATGAAAATATGTACAATTATTCAGCTGTATCGGTGATTGTAGGAAATGACCTTTAGCTATCTAAAATGAAGGCATTTTGTTATCCAAGTTTACTTCATAGCCAGTGTAAAGACAGAGATGTTATGAGAAGAGCATCAATCCTATTGTAAAAAAAATTCCTATGGTAACTGACTTGACTTTTTCTTTAGAAGTGCTTTTGTTTCTATTGACTACAGAGAAATGTTGGCCAGGACTAGGTCTAGATGCCTCACAGCTGAGATTAGGTCAGATGAATCCCACCTGGTTGCTGGATTTGCCTCTTAAGTCTCCTGTACTTAGAAGCATAATTATCTTATTAGCTATAATCACAAAACTATGATTAAAGCCAATAAAAGATGAACATAAACAACAGATTGAGCAGTACAACCCCAGAGGAACCCTTGGCTCTAGGCAACAGTGTGATTGGAAAGCTGAATCCTTCTATACCATCTCCTGCTACAGGGGATACGTGTAATTCACATTTCCTCTTGTCTGAACATTCAACTGCAGCTTGCTAATACTAATGGCCATGTCAGCAAAGGAGCTGTTTTCACATGCTCTTGTTTCAAATTTTAAATACAGCTTTCCTTTTGGTTAGAAGGGCAGAGAAGGTACCTCTTATCAGCTGAATTCCTTCTGTTTAACTCTTGTCATCTTGTCATTTGACATCCCCACAGTGATTCTTACATCAGGGAGGCTGGGCTGAAAGTCTGGGTTACGCATGGGAGTTGCTTTGTAGCAGAACATTTTAAGTTAGTTTGTTTCAGAATGTGCTTTGCAGATTGCACGTTTCCCTCAGGCTCTCCATTCAGCTGAGAGGATAACAGCCCAGCTGTCACGTGACAAGAGCTATGCATGTCCGTAAATCATATGTATTCTTCCTCATCAAACAGGACGCCTTGGACTGCGATAATTTCATCTGGTTTTCTCTGTTTTGCCAATACATTTTTCAGCTGATTTATGGCACTTGCACTAAGCATATGATCTCCAGTTATCTGGAAAAGAAGCCATGTACTTTCCCCTTTAACCCACAAATGTCAGTCCCCATGCTTTCGAGGGTGTGAGTGATGATTAATGTTCTCTTATGCTGGCTTCCTTAGCAAAACTCACACTGGCTAAAATCACAACAGAAATAATATGTCTGTGTTTCCTAGCCTCTGGCTGCAAAACAATGCTCTTTCACAACTGTTAGCAAGGCCCAAATGTCCCGTCTTGCTCATTGGGAAGGAAAAGCATGACAATTCTCTTTGAAAATGCACTTACCACACCAAGAAACTTTTTTGTTTGGTTCTATAAAGTTATATAGTTTTTTTTTTAAAAAAACAAACCTTTACATACCAATGACTTTCTGTGGAGTCCTTCAATAATCATAAGCACCCTCAGAATCAGTTCTTGTGCTTCACAGAGTGCTCTGGAAGCCATGACTTTCCAGGCACTTGCAGATTTCATGCACTGGCCATGTTCAAATACACTGATATGCACATTAATCAGGCTTCACCAAACATGCAAACTGTCTTTGTCTCATGTCTTGCCATGCATTTAAGTCCTGGTTACTTCTCTGGCACATGTAAGCAAATTTCACTGTAACTGAAAAGTTTAAATTCCTCTAATTTGTATCTGTTTTGTACACACAGATGAAAACATTGCAAATTTTAGCTTTATTATATGACATCTAGGTGATTTTAGATGACCATCACCAGAATGGTCTTTTCACAGGCACCAGCAATTGCAGAGCCTCACAAGCACCTTAAATTTATCCTCCAGAAAAAATCACCCTGTCTTATTTATTGTTGTAGCTAGGTTATACTGCTCTTGAAGAGGGGCTGGACTAGATGATCTCCAGAGGTCCCTTCCAACCCCTAACATTTTGTGATTTGCATTCATTTTGCAGTGTTTCTACTAGGTGTGCTTTCATTTAGGTATTGAAGAAAACTAAGAATCTTCTCACATGCTGAGATTTTTCTGGGAGTCTGTGTATTACTTTTTAATATAGGCACAAATAGTACTCATTTATGATGTATCCCAAGATATCTGCCATCTCCCAGCAGACACCTTTCTCTGTTACTGCTGTTTAGACTCACTAACTGAAAATTGTCTGTTAATTGATTAATTTGGATGCATTTTATTGTTTATAATTGTCATTTGCAAATCTTTTCAGTTCTGTGTAAGGTACAAATTCAAAGGCAGTCCTGTCCCCAGAAAACATTGTCTAGGAGATGGGTGGAGAGGAGGGTACTCAGTACTAGATACCTGACACAACCAGTTACCTCTGCTTACATTCTTCTTTCCACTGACACCCTCATGAGTTAGGCTTTAAATCAATATGCCTAAACTGGAGTATATATCTGAACAGGTGTAGTGGAAGATCTGGAAGAAAATCACCTTACGTGCATTTTTTTACTTCTTTGTTTGTTTGTTTCTGGTTTTATTATTTTTCTTTCATGGGCTTTGAATATAGATTTCAATTAAGAGAGAATCGAGGCCATATGTTAGGATGCCATTCACATGCCTTCCTGCAATGTTCTGCATTGGTATCATTGTTTTCCTCTGGCATTATTTCTGTTCAATGTTAATAGCAATTCTGTGGCACCAGAACTATCCTGTACATGTGATATTTACTGTTATCACAGCCTTGCCTGAGTGCAGAAATTTTTGAGGGGAAAATAATTGGTCACTTGAACAGTCTTGGAAGAATGCCACTGTGGGTAGCTAAGATGCATTTTACCATTGGAATCAGCTATTTAGTTATTTCAGTGAAATGTACTTTTCCTCATCAGTAAATATGTACGAACAGAAAGCACCAAACTAAGAGGTTTTTATGTATCTTCTCAGTGTGATTATTTGGTCCATCTTTCTGCTGTCATTTTACTCACTAAGTTTACACTCTAGGCTTAGAATCCTTCTTAATGAATTTATGCCAAAAAAGTTTTCATCATCTTACTTAATAGAAACAAACACATAAGTGACTGCTCAAGCATCATTTCTTTTTAATGGCTTTTCAGTATTAAAAATCACAATGCTAATCAGTATATTAGAATACTAGTGTTAGAGAAAAGTAGAATAATATACAAAAACCCCTTATTTAAAGCTTATTTCATTATGAGTGTTTTTATGGTGAAGTAGTTCAGAAAACCAACATACAGTTGCTCTTCTTGGGTTAGCACAGTCTTAAGTACAGAAGACAAGACATAAAATAGAATTACAGTTTTAACAAAAATATTGAATTGCATCAATATCTGTTGAGATTCAAAATTATGTTCAGCTAGGTCAGGCTGAAAAAACCTTTTAAACTAAAAGAAGTACTAAAATTTTTACCTTGATGCTGCAGGGGACATAAGTCCACAGTTTTCTGGTTTTGCTCCAGAACTACCTTAGAGGTTATGGAGGAACATAGAAATGAAAGTTTTTGTTGTACTTTAAAAAGTAATAGATATTTTTAGTTGACAGGAACACTGGAAAAGAAGACTAAAGCAGTGAAGAGAGACAGAAAATCAGAATGATATAAAGAAGTAAATAGGAGATAACTATACCCACAAAACAAGCAAATAAGAGCAGTCCCTTAAACTATTATATAGAAGGTTTAACAAACAGAAACACACCCTTTGTGTTTTTTCCCCCCACATGATAAAATTGAGTTGTTCATCTTCACAGTAAATTTTGGATGCCAAAATCATAGATTACCTGAAAAAAGAGTAAGAAAAAATTCTGTATGTCCAGAGACAGCTATTACATTTGATGGGCTAAAGGTAAACTGTTTCAAGACATTGTGGGATGTCCTGATTGTGAGATGCTGGGAGTGCACAGCTACAGCTTCTCTGAGCATCCATTCCTGGTCATCTTCACAGGCAAAACATGGTGCAAGAAACAAACTGTTTTGCAAATTGTTATAGCTTAGAATTGATTGTCTAAAACATATAACTGAGATCTCCTTAACATTCACAGGCTGTTTCCATCTGACTAGCTGTAGTCTTTTGCTAAAACAGACAATATCATTCACCACCTTCAAAAAACACAATGTCTTCTGTTTCAGGGAAAGCCTCAAAACAGCTTGAAGGCACTCATCTTGGCAATGTGAAAGTAGACTCATTAAGTACAGCACTGCTTGAAGTTCAGACTTCTTCCCTTCATCAGTGCCATTGTGATCTGTAGATGCAGGGTACATTATAGCTCAATATCAGATAAGACCCTGTGGTCTAGCAGGACAATCAATGAAAGGCAGTGAGCATTGCTTTTTACTACCTGAAACTCCAATCAAAAGATGGCTTCACCGGTGAGACCTTTGTTGTGCTGGGTTGGAACTGATGCCTGGACTGTATCTGTGGGATGAAGCTAGCAGAGGGATGGGTTTGGTTGGCACATGGGAAGTACAAAGTCTAATCTAATGTTAAAAGGGAATTTGTACCATATGTATAACATCCATACTCGTGCAAAGCATGGAATGAGAAGGCAGTCAAAACTTCAGATCTAATTCTTCATCAGCAACATATCCACTGCTGTGAATTCCTTTTTAAAAGGCATTGAAATGTTTGTGCAATGAATTTGTGCAGTAACAATCTCTATGGTTTTGCTTTATTTTGCATGAGGTCACCACTTTAGGCTTACTATAGGTCTGAAGTGCTTCACCTAGGTTTGAACCTCTGCCTACCACAATTAGAGTGTTAGAGTTCATCTGACTTCTCCCAAAAGTCTTGGTGGGCTATTTTATATTTTTCCTGATGAAATTGTGGCAATGTTATTGCATTGTTACTACTGGTCTACTTTTCATGTATTTGATTTGGTGGCGCTGAAAATCTCACACCACATATCCAAGCAAAGGACAACCAAGAAAATTAACCTTGTGTTGCTTCGCTGGAGAAAATATGGCTTAAATGCTTGGTCTCAAATGACCTGTGAAATTGGTTTGGAGCCAGCCTTCTTCATCAGCTAATCTATGTGTGAGAGCTAAATAAAGGAACCTGGGGGAAAGGTGAAAAAAAAGACAGCAGGTAATGAAATGTTTGAAAAAAGGGAAAAATAAAAATTTTATTTATGCCATTTTTAATGTTTTTTAATTGAGTTGACAAATATATCATGAGGCAGAGGTTAACTAAACAACCTCTGGTGAAAACCATATAGACTAACAACATAATAAAATCTTGCATGAAGCAGAAAATTCTATGAAAATTTGGTACATGGGGTGTTCCCTCTCTTTCAATTAGAGGGCATTTATGACCCACTAACTGTATCTTGATACTTAAGCAAGACAGATGATGTGGTGACAGATATTCAAAATTATGAATTAATGTTCAGACTTTTATAGAGAACAAAAGAAATTGGTAGATTCCCCCCGAAACAGCTTGCATTTTTCATTGCTCTCTGGGAACGGAATTTGAGCTATGGTTCCTGAATTGCTGGAGTGGTTGTTAGAGATGGGGTCATAAGAGACTCAAGTCCACTCTTAAATTTTTATTTTAGCCCTAATACGTCTTTGAAACCCTTATAATAAAAGTGCTGACCCTACTCTTTTCCAGTGTTTTCATATGGATAAAAGAGCTTTTTAAGTAATTCTCCATCTTCCGTCTCAGCCCAGGATAAATTCAGGTTATGTTCCCTTGAAGTGTCAGCATTTGAGGTTTCCTATTGCCTATTTTAAAGGAAACTCCTAAATTTCACATGACCGGATGAACAATTAGGTATTCTAAATAAAGTCATAGAATCATAGAATCATAGAACAGTTACAGCTGGAAGAGACCTTGGAGATCATTGAGTCCAACCTTTGTCCTATCCCTATCAACTTGCTAAATGATGCCCCCCAACGCAACATCTACCCATCTCTTAAACACCTCCAGGGATGGTGACTCAAGCACCTCCCTGGGCAGCCTGTTCCAAAGGCTGACAACCCTTTCAGTAAAGAAATTCCTCCTAATGTCTAGCCTGAACCTCCCCTGGGGCAATTTACATCCATTTCCCCTTGTCCTATCACTCTCCACNAGGTCCCTTTCTGCCTGGCAGCTCTCCAGCCACTCCTCCCCAAGCCTATAGCGCTTGCTGCTGGGGGTTACTATGACCAAGGTGCAGTACCCAACATTTGACCTTATTGAACTTCATGGAATTGGCCTTGGCCCAGCTATCCAGCCTGTCTAGATCTGTCTGTAGAGCCTCCCTACCCTCAAGCAGATCGACACTGCCACCCAGCTTGGTGTCGTCTGCAAACTTACTAAGGGTGCACTCTATCCCCTGGTCCAAATCATTGATGAAGATATGAAGTCCATATAGGTATCCATATAGGTATCCATAGACATGCAATAATGCAAAAGATATATTGACAAAATTCTACAGATTTGCAGCTGATCAGCTGCAGGATCTATTTTGTGATAAGGTGACTCACTCTTAGTGCTCTCAGGTTGTACTAAACAGGGCTTAATTAGTTTGCTCATACACAGGTAACTTGCACCCCTGGGCTAGATGCCTGCCCCTTAAATAATCTCATTTAACCTCCAGCAACTCCAGAAGGGCATTGATCTGCCATAGTCGTGTGCCATATTTGTTATCTGCAAGTAGATGTCTCAGATACCTCATGTATCTCAAAAGGTATTAGATATTTTTTGTGGGCAGCTGAATCAAATCCTATTCCCCACTGACTGCAGTGGATCTTTGACACCTAGCACACATAAAGCCTCCTGCATTGTAGACTTAGAGCCTGAAGCTGATGCTGCTCCAAATTTTACTGATCCCCTCAGAGGGACAAGACAAGAAGCAATTTTGTTGCATGTTAATCTTTCATCTCTTTCAGCAAAAAATCTTGATCAGTCACATGAATTCATTGTTCACAAATTGGGTTCGATTCAACAAATTTCTTTGGATAGGTAGCTCATTTAGACCAAGTTGTCTCACTGATTTTAATCAGTCCGGGGTCATTTCCCAACAAGGCTATTCATTCAAACCATAAATGACTAATAGCAAAGTTTTGTAGTCTATGGGCACACCATCTGCCTTCCTGTTGTTCTCAATGTCTGGTTTAGGTTTTTATTTTACATGGCAGCTCAGTGGAGGTGAAAACACTGAGCAAGATATCACTGAAATTACATATAAAGTTTTACCAATGCTTGTCCCTCCATAAAGCATTCCAAAAGGTCAATACAAGTTCTACTTTTCTATGTCATTCACTCTGGGACAGTCAGAAAAACGCATGCTGTACAAATAATAGGGTGTAAACAGAATGGTCTTGGAGCCTTGCTCTTTGAAAACACCTGTAGGATTAATTATACTTCCATTTAAATCAGTATCACTTCCTAGAGTACATTCTGCCAGGTAAAATACTGTCTGGCAAAATGGATCACTAGTGCCTGTCCTCCCTGAAGCTATGCAAGACCTCTGTGAGCAGAATGGTGCTATTTTTCAGTCCTTGGTGATGCAGACATTTGAGAAGGCTACTCCATTAGCTCACACATATTCTAAAGCTCTGGTTTATTGCTCAGCTTGTAGCAGAATTTCCAACAGAAAGGTTTACTTTGTTGACTGTCAGCTGAAGGATTTTCTGTACAAGCTTATGCCCTACAGAGAACTTGCAGCTCCAAGGCTGGCACCAGTGTTTCCTCTGCTTGGTGACTTCCAATAACTCATGCAGAGAGATGATGAGGTGAGGACTAAAGGAGAGGGGTGAACTAAAGGAGTGAAAAAATAAACCAGTGATAATATCAAAGGAGAAAAATGGGCAAATCAGATGTAAGGCTGCAGTCAGAGATCATTGACCACCTTTTTCTTTTTTCAAACCCACAACCAGAGTCACATTTTTGTGCCTGAACCCATGTCCATTTATAGTACAAGAAAGGGTGATGCTGTTTCTTTAAAATATTTTGGATTCTCCTAATGAAGAAGCAATTGAAATTTGTCTATGCTCTCCTTCACCCTAACCTAGAATATTTTGATGATAGCATAGGATTCTTGGAGCTGGAGGTAAAAGGGAAATTCCCAAGGGAAATGTGGCATAGTATTTTTTTTTTTTTTGCTTGTTTTTCCATTACAAATTATTAGTACCAGATCCAAGCCAGTATTAAGAAAATTCTTCTTTGCACCAAAATCCTGCAGTTTAAGTACTTCTAAGAGACAATTCTGACTCTCAAATTGTGCTCTACTTCCAGGTTGCTGTCAGTTTGAAGTTTTTGCTCAAAGTGATAATTATTTCCCCCTTAGGTGTGTGAAGTATTCACACTGCTACATCTAAACAGGAGGTGCAGCTAGAACAATTCCCCAGGAAAAACAGACAGAGATTTCCACCCTCCTGGATGCTCCCTCTGAACCATGGTGTGTACAAAAGCAAGCAAAGAGGCTATTCATCCCACAGTGCTTAACCACCATAGGGTAAATTATCTGTGAGAAACAAGGTAGGCTCTCATCTCATGCCTTTGTGATTACACAGAAAAAAGCACAGAGCAAACTGTTATGCCAGGAAGTTTCTCTCCCTGTCTGACTGAGCTTATCTCATCCAACTGACCTTTGCATGCAACATTTGCACACTTGCTGATATTAATTGGTCTACTGACTCTTTTGCCTCCTCGAGCATTCCAGGGGTGTTGTCCACCTTAGAAAGCACTGAAAAGAAAGTAGCCCTGGGGACAAGCAATTTGTCTAGATGGGTACTATGTGAAAAATCAAAACCTCGTCATTCAGTCCTCAATATCAGATATGTCTGAGAGTGAAAATACCAGCATAACCACCTAGTATTTTCAGCATCTTTGAGCCCAGGTTAAGATTCTGCAAAATACCTGCTATAGACAACATTAGGCAATTCATTACTTCATGCTGTTCTAATAAAGAAGGAGAGAAAAAAGGAGTTTAAAACATGTTTGTTATCAGCCTCTGTTGGAAATGGGACTGTGGTCTAGCCATTTATATAAACCATTATGGGAGCTTCAGTGTTGCCATAACTGCAAGAGAAGCAAATCATTTGAAACCAAAGAAATGACTGATGGTCAAACTCAATCCTCCCCCAAAATGAGTCATATAGATTTGCAACTAAAATTTTCATTTGTTTCCTGGTATAATTCCTCTCTATTCTCTAGTCTTAAAACCTGCTGTGGTTTTGATTATAATCTTTCATAAAGGATTGTTCTACAGAGTAGTTTTGCTATTACGCCCACTATTTTTAAAGGGCCTTTTAAGACCATTTTTTTCTGTAACACAGAAATAAAAAGTCTTATCCAATTCCTCGTGACATTTTGGAGAGCTATTCTTATAGTCACCTTTGCTATCAAACGTCTTCAGCCCTGTCATGAGCACAAATAGTGGCTGACCTGGGAAACATGGCACGCATCTCAGAGGCTTTACAATCTGAAAATCATTGCCTAAAGACTAAAACAAAGAAAGCAGAAGCATATGGAGAGCTTGGGCCCCTTATTCCCTTCTGTGAGATCTAAGCAACTGATACACTACCCATGAAAGAACAGAATGTTTGAACACCTGTGCCAGCCAAGTATCAGTCCAAGATGTTTCATAATCATTCTTATTTATGGAATCAGAATAGGATGCCAAGTCAGGTGGGAAAATAAGAGACGATGCTTAAGTCATCGTAAATATTACCCAGTGAGAGGGCAAAGGAAGTAGTGCTGTTGTCAAGCAGAGAGTAGGGGATGAGAGGGAGGAGGAAATTTCAGAGAGAGATTAAGTCCCACGCATAGCCAGAGGAGTTAGCAAGGGAGAAGGATGTGGTAGAATAAAAATGGTAGTTTTATTCTGGAAGTCAGGGTTAAAGGAAATAAAATGAATACCAAAAAAGCAGCTTACAGAATCCCAGTCTATGAAAGAGGCACCAGCAGCAAGAGAAAAAAGTCAAACAGTGTTAGCCTCCCCAAGTATGGATGGGTGCCACAATACTGAATGCAAAAGAAAACACTGACCTGGACTGAAGGAAAATGATGAGGTATCCTATCTGCTCCCTGGATTTCAGGGGATGTTATTCAAAGGTAGGAGAGGAAGCACCTGGGCACCTGGTTGACTTAAGCCATGGAATGTCTTTTGCACAGGAGAAAGTCACTAGAGACACAAACCACCAGAGTAACGAACGATGAGTAAATGAGAAGCTGAAATAAAAGAGGAGCAGTCTTGAAGTGGTTGATAGGGATGCTTTCAAACTCAGCTGGTCACCTCATATATTCTCCGCAAAAAACATTCAGTTTCCCCCTTGAGTCCTTCCCATTCAGTCTTTGTTTGACACTCTTACCAATCTACATTTCCTAACAGCTTTTCCAAGTCTCATTCCCTTTCCTGATATCCTTGCCAAATCCAGGCAATATCTTTCACTTGTTCCCTTCCCCACATCACATACCAGAACATAATTTTCACAACCTGAGGGTGCCAGCTCTGAGCCATTCATTAAAATGACATTAAGTATTATGTGGATCAACGGAAGCTAGAATGTTTTTTTTTGATGGGGTGAGGGTAGAGGGATGGGAGAGGAGGAAGAGGCCTTGTGATGGGCCTTCTTTAGCAGAACATCCTATAAGAAACATATGATAATGTAATCATCACAGATACTTGACAAATGCTACTCAGTTCATTTTTTCCCTTCCTGATGACATATCCCAGGCTTTACACTGAGCTTCCCAAAGATAGATTGTGCATACAGTAAGTATCTAGAGGAATGCAAAAGCAAAAAACCAGAAACACAACATTTGGGAGAGATTGCTTCATGCTGGCTTCTTCAGCAAGATCTGCAAATGACGTTATTAAGTAGATAACACAAGCTAAGGTTATCTGAAAGAAAGCAAATGTTTTACCAGGAATAGTAGCATTGTTTAGTTTAACATTTATATCACCATCCATACAGTAGCTAGTTTTGCCCCTTTGGTAGTATTATTTACCCTTCATTAATTTGACTGTGAACACACAGAGGAAATCCTTTAAGTTAAAGAAAGACAGTGATAATTAGAGAAAGAATTCACTGAGAATTTTATCATGTTGTTTATGATTAATATATGAGCTACAGATGAAAGTGCTTGTAAGAAAATACAGTCTAGAAACTTGTCCTAGAAGTTGTAAATAAAAAAAAACACAGTAATCTTCAAGAAAAAAATAACACTTAGTACAGATGATTTTAATTATTCTAATAGTGTACTTAGCAAAAAATAAGATAACATTGGAAAACTTTTAATTTTCTGGGATTTGAAAATACGTATTTTTTTAGACAATAGAAAAGTCTAAAAAAATTCTATTTTCCATTAAAAAACAGTGCTCTTAAGTTATTTTTCTTTTTTTTTTCTTCCTATTCTAGAACTTCTGTTGAATGGAAGTCAGTATCAAAATGGAAGAAGCATTTCTCCATGTTTTTTTATTTTTTATGAACTAGAAGGAATGGAAAAAAAAGAGTTACAGAAAGGGCATATAGCAGAGGACAATGAAGGAATGACATTTTTCAGAATTTCATCAGGCAAATTAGTTTTCCTATAGGAAAATTATGTTAAAAAAACCCTTTTACACTTTATCAAAATAGTCTTCCTTTCAGAGTCGATTTTCATGTTACTTCTAGTATATTTAAATTGTCTCACTTGGCAGTAAAGGAGCTATACCCTTTAAAGCTCAGATAACAGCTGATCCATCTTGTTGAATAAATCTCCTTGGACGATGCTCAGAGTAAGATCAAGGCTTCATGTTCCCCTAGTTCTTTACCCATGCTGAGGAGGTCACACTTTGATTCCCGGACTTTTATACAGGAAAGAATTTACAGTCTCTCTTTAAGATGTTTTACTTCTCACAGATTTTTAACTTCTCAGTGCTGCAATGTATCAGTTTTATGTTTGGACCCCAAAATGCCAGATGAGAGAAAGGATATTCAGCGAGTCCCTCTGTTTATTTGGCATTCCAGAATGAATACATGTTGTGTGGACAAAAGCAATGTTTTACAAGTTTTCACATTGCATTCTGAAAGGAGTGTTTTCTTTATAATCTATGTATCTTTACATAGGCTGTAGGCCAGGTTAAGCAGTGTGATGCAAAGGCTAGGCAGAGGGCCTCTATTCACAAAGGAACACTTATTTCACTTTGTCTTACCCAGCTATCTGTACCACCAAGCTCACGCTCAGGGATATTTTACACCCATCACACAGTGTTTGTTGTGCGCCTGCCTCGCTTTTTACTTTTATACCATTTGTGCAACTGAGGGACCAGCAAATCTAACCATCAGCAGTGGTGATGGGGTAGAGGACAGCTTTTGAAAGGGAGCGTACAATCTCAGCTGTTTGACATATCTTGCCATCAACCCTTATTATTGCCAAACATCATTTCTCTAGTTTCACAATGTTATGCCCTGAAAGAGATTCCTTGGAAAGTGGTAGCAGAGCAGACCACTCAGAAGGGATGATATAGTGATGCTAACAGCCATAACATGGCATTGTGCCATGCTCTCTCTTTGAAATGTGCAGTGAGAAATGGTCTGTATTTCCATGGTAATATATCTGCCTGAGAAGCACAAGTTGTAAAGCACAGAAATTCAGCCCTGATCCATCAGTAACACAGATTTGTTAGCAGAAGGAGGGGTTACTGGTAGAGCACTGGCAGAGACATTTAGCAGAAAAAGTGGTACTGGTAGAGATTACAACATCCTTAATGTATTGCTCAATTAAAGCTTCTTCTGAAATGCTTCAGCTTTCTCATTTTGCAGTCAGAGAAAGGGGAGAGATTCCTGAGGGCTCCAGGTCATTGGAATAAACATGTTCTACACCTCGTTGACCCTTTGGCTACTTGGGTAAATTTGAGACAGTAAGTTCAGTATATACAGTTGAAATCCAGTATATACTATTAAAGATGCAAGGGTTTTCCAGCAGATTTGCAGAATTTAGGCCCAACATTTTGATCCAAAATCCACTCAGTGAACTGCTGGTTCAGCAAGTATCTAAACTCATAGTGTTTCCTTGACTGGTCTGTAAAGGTTTAATGCTGTTTCTGCATGTGCTCCACGCAGCTGGGTTAGTACACCTCTCCTGTATACTTCTGGCAGACCAGTAAACTACTGCAGTGCCATGTAGACCCTTGAGGATTTAACCCTGTGCCCAGAGCATGGTTTATCTGCCTGCTGATTGGCTTGAACTCTACATAAAACATAATATGGCCACTTTTTTTTCTAAAGCAATTGCAATCAGAGGTTGTTGCTCCACTTTTGAGATGCAACATCCCATCAGCTAGAGCTGCCACTCAGTTGCAGAAGGGCCCCACTATGTCCTGGCTAAGAGCAGTGATAGCAGGGACCATCTCACCTCAAATCAAATCATGGGGCAGAAGCAAACACTACATGACCCCTGTAAAAGAGACAGAACTCAACAGCCTAGTGGCTAAGGTACTGACATGGCTGAAGGATAAAATGGATTTTGCTCTCTATTCCTAAATATTTTTTTCAATCAATAAGACATTGAACTATGCATGTAATTACATATATTACATTATATTATACACAGTTGTCATTTGGAAGTATGAGCTGAAAGGTAAACTTCCCCTGATGTCTCCAGTGAAGTAGACACCTTTTCTGTCTCTCTTTCCCTGTAGAACACATTATACCTTCTGTGTAGTGCTCTCACAGGAGGGGTGGAAGCTGCCTTCGATTCCACTTTATCTATAACTTGATAGGACAAATGAGTCCTCTTAGCAGTATAATACATGGGCTTAAATCACCTTTGAGTGAGTAGCACCTGATGCCTCATTTTTCACTTTGCTGGAAATGTCTAGATTATCTCATCAAATCTACAGCAGGCTTATCTGTGACCACGGCTGCTAAGAGTGCCTTAGAAGCATCATGTGAGATCACTAGTCTCCTTGGTGGAATGTTTAGCTACTTATCTCTGAAAGAAAAAAGAGGAAAATTTTAAAATACTCTCTTCAGCGTTTTGTGTTGAGTAATTTGTCATTTGTACACACACAGATACTTTGTATAGAGCTTCACAGAACCCTTCCTAGGTATCTAACTGAGCCTGCAAGAACTGCTGCACACCTTGGTCAGGCTAGGAAGCATGGCTTTTGGTGGAACATATCTAAAAATTCATCGTGACTGCAGTCAGGAAAGCCATCTGCACCAAGCTGACAAATGAGGGAATTGCATAATCATCTGCCAGATATGCTATTCTCTTCCAGTAAAATGCAGATGAAAGTTACTGGTGATCTGTTGGTTACTACTGATCTTTGAAAGTCCACTGTTTTTTGTTGGTTTTTTACAGGTAGAAGAATATTGACACCATTTTTGATGTGCCTTGCTCAAGATAATACCAATGTAAGCTTTCTTGGATTGCAGGAAATATTCTCTTTGCTCTTGTTATATTATCACTGATGAGGTGCAATTAACAGGTGATGTTACAATTTTTTAAAATTGTATATATAGGTTACTGTTTATTAACATGCAAAGAATATTTCAAGAAAAAGTATCCTAGGGGAATATCCAGAGAATTTTTCCAGCAGCATTTATAGATAAAATTAATTCCTGCTTATTTTAGAAAGTGTTGGAAAGGGTAAAGATTTGTCTTTTCATAATATCATTTGAGGGAGAACCATCTTTGTGTGATTTCCAAGAATGATGTAATAATGACGACACTGCTTGGCTATACAAGGCTGACACTAACATGAGACTATAGAGGATGTGTCCACACAACATGCAAAACAAACAGGTTGAATTACCCTGCTATGGTCCATCTCAACTACTAATGAAAACCAAACCCAATGTGCTCCAAACAGGACTCTACAAATTGAATTATGTAGTAAGCTTCCATTCTGCTTCATAAACTATGTCTTGGTACACACTTTTCCTGTTTTCTACTTAGCGTATTTCCCAGATTACACACAACTTTACAAAAGAGCATCAATTTTATTAAATTATGATATAAATTATTTCTCTGTCAACAAGTAGATGTATTTTTTCATTTTGGTTCAAGCAGAAACACATAAGAATTTTGTGGTTAGATTTCAGAACAGCTACAGAGAATTCATTTCTGAACACTTAAAAGGAATTCAGTCAATAGCTAAGGGAAGAAATGCAGAAAGAGAGATAATGGGAATTAATAAGCAAAGCAAGCTGCCATGAACTGGAACCATGTGGACCTACAGCCATTTTGCACTTAGTATCTGAGGCAGTGTGTCTAAAATTATTTTCATCATGATCTGAACTGGGCTTATCATGGCAGGAGTAATTCAGATACTGAGCTAGAAAGGAATAATGTGAAATCCTCACACTTGCTCCTTTTATACTCAGGGGATGCCTTAAAGTCCATAATTCCAGATGACAGAGAGTTCCCCTGACAAAGAGGATAGTTTTAAGGACATTTTTCAAGCACCAGTTTCAAACCTTGGCTCCAGTTTTCTTAGGTTTATCTGCATACCTGAGGTTTATGCATTAAAAAAATACTAACAACCTAGCAATAGAAAAAGTTTTTTATTGTATTGGAAGACAGCAATACCAGAGCTGTTTTTTATTAAGTTCACTGATTATTCCCAATTCCTTTTTTTTTTTTCTCTTTTTTCATTGGAGGTAGGAACAATACAGCCTATGGATTTTATCTTGTTTGTAAACACATCTTTATGAAAAAATAATCAAAATGAAGAAACATAGTGAACAACCAAAGTCTCCTTATTGTGAAAAAATGCAAGAGCAGAAAACTTTACTGCTACAGACATAGCACTTGAGCTTCTTGCAAAAGAAAAGCAAAAACCAAAAAACAAACCACACTACAACAAACAAAGCAACCTCATTCACATAAAAATAAAATAAATTTCCAAACTATAACCCTTCACAACAGACTTTTGGCATTTATATAGAGGACAACAATGAATCTAACGCAAGCAGGTACCATCATAACATGCCCATAGACATTAAAGCTTTCATTACCATTTAGCATTGATGTAGTTCTTTTTTACTGAGTTCATGAGTGAGACCAACAATGAATACTTTTAAAATCCTACCTCAACTACACATGTTAAAAAAAATATGTTTAAAGCAGTTTGTGCTTAATATTCTGAGCTCTACTAAGAATGAGTAAAGAGACATTACTGGTAAAGTCTGGGCAAAGGAAATGAAAATATGTTTCTTCATTGCTGTAAAGGGAAATATATCTACCTTAGCTCCATCCAAGGTTTGAGTTCAGTGCTGATTCAAATCAGATTATCCATTCTGAAACCTCTGTTGTCACAGGGGTTTCACTAACTCTGCCTGAAATTTTATAAGACCAATTCTCAACAAGGCAAAATAAAGTCAGGAGATTTGCCCATCTATGGACTTGCTTTTGTCTAACAGCCTAAAACCTAATCTCTTCCTGCAATGAAAGAGTAGGTTTGTGTATGTGGATCATACTTCCTACAACCTCAGCTGGAAAAGATTTCAATAGATTTGAGTAGATCTTGCTGAGATTTGATTGTCATAGTTTGGGACAGTAGGTAAAAGTACATGTAGCTGCTGAATTTATTTTGTCATTGAAGTTTGGTTATTACAATTAAGTAGAGACTGGTGACATTCATCACTATGTAGCCAAGGAACAGAAACTGTCCTGGAGCAGTGATTTTCAGTTTACGACCTGTAGACCCTGTGAGGTACACAATCTACTTCAAAAACACCTGAGAGGTACAAATGAAATTTTAGGGTCTTAAATTCAGTAAGTGAGGAACCATACCTTTAAGGGAAATTTTCTAAGTGTGTCTACCAGTCAAAAGGATGAAAAACACCAGCCCAAAATATTTCTGTGCCAGTCCACCCCATTAGGTTAATGGCATACACAGTAGTTCTGCTAAATATCACAGTAGTTACTATTCTTTAATCCTGATCTCCAACGTACTGTTGCTGCTGTAAAATATAGAGTAATAATTTCCTGTAGGCAGGGTAATGTATAGGGAATGTCATACCAGGCTCTGGACATATTTGCCTCAGTTCTGTTTTATTAAAGTGAAACTTTTATTAAGGCATGTGGTGAACTGAGCAATCTGCATGATTCATGCAGTTATAAACCTATTGCTACATTCACAATAAATCAATGAGCCATTGTCTTATGTTCACTGTAAAGTAGATTAAATAATAAGGGGAAAAATTAATGTGGAAGTAGTACTCAGTCATATGAAAATATTAAAAATGTACTCTAAATGTATTAAATGCATCAAACTGTAGTTGAGCTTAGCTTCAGTCCATAAACAAGTTTCCTTGTATGCAGGGTGCTTATTTACTCATGATCTATATACAAGTCAATATAATTAAGCAAGTTAAATTATGTCTTTCACTGAGTTATTTCTGATTGGAATATACTCTTATCATTCACACAGTAAAACGATGGGCCAAGACTCCAGCCTGACCTCTGCATACCCTTAGCTCTACTGCTCAGAGGGAAACATGAGAAGGAACTACTCCTTCAGGACTACAGCTGTCATAGGAAGATGCTGATTCATCACTCCACTGATGCCAGAACTGCAAAGGGTCATTTTGGGTTGGGGCTAAAAGAAATGGTTGTGGTTTCTCAGCATATATCCACATACCTCTGATTTTCTCTCAGCCCTATCTGAATTAGCATATCGTTTGGCCACAGCAAGACTGTGCAAGATATTAAAAGGGCAAGTGAAAGTGAAACAGGTTAAAAATTCTTTCCTTTTTCATAAGAGAAAGGAGGAAATGGGATGAAAGACTTCTATCAGTTCCTGGATGGAACCATGCTCAATATTGACTCAAAGAGATCATACAGATGTCATCATCATGGCTAGGCTTCACAAACAAAGNAGATGTGAACACTTTCCATAAGTACCCCTGTGATATAAAGAAAGAGATGAAATGCATTTTGCTTTAGAACTGCAAATAAATTACATTGTTTCACAGTAAGAAACATACATTCTAGTCATATACTTATGGTTTTCCACTCCAATGTGCCCACTCTTTCAGTGGTTTATTTAGATTATTTGAAAACCTTAAAATTCAATCAGAATAATTACAGTAACTATTAATTTCCATTATATTTCCAATGAACAATATAAGCAGAGGTTTGTATCTTTGCTGTTTAAAATTGCAATGCTGAAGTGTATTACATTTTCTTTAAAAATATAGGTTTAATCAATGTAATGCAGATTCATTTTCTCTACTATTTTTCATTCAAACTGTTACTGTTGCTAAGCCATTGCAAAGGTTGAATAGATTTCTGATCTGACCTCAGGGACAACCACTCACCTTCAAGGAGTGGAAAGATCTGTGTGTCCAAGGGACTAAGAGCTGACTACATGACAACCACAGGTCTCCAAAATAAATCCCAAAATACACTTTAAAATCTACAAATCTTATATCTGATAATCGCCTTAAGGATAAATAGTCCAGACACAAACATAATTGGGACTTGTGACCAATTTTTCGTATTTTATTATGTCAAACAGCAATAGTAAAGTAAACCAATCAGAGACTTTCCTCAGATGGGTGACTAATTAGGAGCAGTCTGAGAAAGTGTTATTTTTTTTCATCTCTCAGGAAAAGAAGAAAGTCAAAAGCTACATCCAATGCTATGAGTCATCACTTAGATTTTGGGATTTTTACTTGGCAGGACTTTGGATCCACAGATCAATTATTGCTTTACTAACAATCATCTGCTTTTCTTGTTGGTAACTGTAAGAATAAGGACAGTATTTTTGATTTATATAGTGCAGTTTGCTCTGATCCAGTTCTGAGATGCATTTTAGAGTGGTCAGTTTTATTTAACAACTAAGTGTCTCCATATACCAGAGGCAACCCAATATATGCTGACTTGCTACCTGCAACCCAAAAGACTGTTGTAGATATTCCTTTTAACCAATTCCAGTCACAAGCCAAAACAGCATATTCTGGTTCACAACAATCCCAATATCTTAAATTTACTTGAACTCCTTTCACTTATCCTAGCCTAAGCTGGCCTCTTCATCGTGGAATTGTGCAGGAACAACTTGAACACTAAGAAAGGGAATAATAGAAAGATGTTTTATACTGCAAGTGCCTCCAGATCTATGCAGGGCCCTGGAGCCCTATCTTCGTGATGCACTTATTAGCTAGGATAGGACCAGACAGACAGAAAACTGGACAACAACCTTTTACCTTCAGTTAGTAGACTGGAGATTCAAATTCAAGTTTAAGATTTTTGAGTATGTACAGAGCAACATTTGACCACAGAATGAATGTTGCTTACATTGATTAAAGCTGCAAAGATTAATCCCACTCAGTTTTCAAGATACAAAGACAAGCATGTAAATTCTATGAATTTTGTCAGATTTATGATTTTTTAACACTGACTTTCTCCATCTCTTAGATAATTCTTGGAGAAGAGATTAAAAAATGTCTCTTTTTTCTGTTAAATGTGTTAATTACTAGGGAGACATGAATCTGAGTTTGCACTGATACTCTAGCACTGCAGACATGAGAGTTGGCATCTATCTCTTCACAGTTAACTAAAATTAGTGATGGACCTGAACCAAAAGCCATTATGTCAATGTAGTCAATTTCTAAAACCATGATTCCACCCGCAAACACTTCAAACATTCATATTTTGAGGAAAAGTTTCTCATTATACTGATTTGTAAGCTTATTTATGTACCATAAGCTTTAATTAGAGTCAGTCTTTTCAATACCTAAGCCACTTTTTAAAGTTGAGTTTAGGCTTATAATTTATTGGGATGGGTTTGAAACTTACCTTTGCGTCTACTGTCAATTACACCTTTTAGCAGTGTCTTGGCAAGAGTCAGAAGCTGTAAAATCCCACAAAAATGTACAAGTGTCCTCTTAGGAACTGTGAGAGCAAAGTATGGAAAAGAATTTCTGATAAATACCCTCAATGGACATTTAATGGGTGAAGCAAAAGGTAAAAGGGGGTAATGTTTGAAGCAAGAACATGAAGAATCAGTAATTATTCTGAGATAGCAGTTCAATATTTTTATACCTATGATATTAGTGTCTCATTGCACAAAGATCTGTTTTTCTCACACCTTCAGTGGAGGACAATGCGGAAGCACACAGGTTAGCTCTGAGCAAGCAGTACTGGAATGAGAAACAGTGTGGTTGTATTAGCACATTGTATCTAATGCAATAGTGTCTGTCAAGGAGCCACAGTTCACCCTTGTTACTGGTCATCTCAGTGCATCCCACTGATTCTCTTGTGTTGCACTGGGCTAATGTTTGAGAACACCAGTGATTCACATCCTGTAGATGTTCCAGCTCTTTCCATGTTATTGCAGGAATCCCAATACACTGCTCTATCACACAGTATGGATATGCTGGAGTCACTTTCTTTTAGAGGGTAAAATTGGTTTTTAGACATGGAAATATACAGCCAAAAATATCTACACTGTTGCTCAAGATGAGACAGTTATCACAGTTGTCAAAGCACATGCAGAATTCACCTCCTGACTCCATGACAAGTGGCTTCTGTTAGATCAGGAGAATTTTTATGGATTCATACTACCACTTCATACAACAAATGCTAATCAAGTAGAATTGAATAAAAGAAAGCCAAAATAAGCAACCATAACTACAGGTTTGTAGCTTAAAACCTGATGACCTTGGTTCACATGAGCTTATGAAACTCATCCTCTATTTTCCTTTTGCAAGGACTTACTCCTTTTTAACTTAAACCACCAGGTTTTACCTGGTTGGGGGTCAAACCACCAGGTTTTCCCTGGCTTGCATATGAAATCATAACTCAGCATAGACTTGCTTCATCCAGCTTCAAGTCTTTAGAGTTGTGAACTCTGACAAACCCTTTAAAGAACCTGATGTGAGTTTCAGATTTGTAATGAAACTCAAGCCTGGGCAGGTTTTGGGTTTCATTACAGAAGTTCTGCACAGCTGCACTAAAAACTCAAACCAGGTTTCATAAAAGTACCTGTTGTATTTAAGCCAAGGAGTCACACTGGGAACTGTATTTAATAAGTAAGAAGTTGTAGGAGTGCTGATGTAACTGTGTAAAAATGGTTTTTAAAATAGAGGAGATATGACACGGAAACTCCTTTTAAAAGCAGTGGAATACTTGATCCAGGACTGTTGTCCCTTTAAATCTAGCACTTTTATAGAACCAATACGGTGCCACTTCTGAAAGGAAGGGCTGAAGATCCTACAAAATTGAACTCTTGAATATGTTATTATTCTGCAATTCCTAACTGTCATAAAAAAACAAAAGGGATAACTTATAGCAACTGTGATGGCTGGACTGCTTTTCCCATCACAATCAATTGCAACACTCCCACTGCGGGGGACAATCTCACAGCTTTGGTCTGGGCCATAATAATGTTCTTTTGAACTGTACAGCTTCTTGGTTACATAGGGGTAGTTTCTTGCAATAAAATCTAGATGCAGTCAAATTACCTAACTTAATTCTGGTAGGAAATAATTTCTACCCTCTACAAGCAAACTGAATTCCTTTCATTTCTGGTTCTCTTGCCCATTCCTGCTGAGATGCTCCTAGAAGATGCTGTATGATCTTCAGTCCAGCTCTGTGCATGAAGTTCTGAGATGAGAAACCACCGAGTCTTTCTAATCAGTGTTTGCATCATGTTAAACATAACAGGATGCTATATGGCTGAGACTCTTGGTCAGCAATCATGAGTTCTTCAGAAAAAGAGTAATAATGACAGTAAGTATCATTTCTAGAAAATCAAGAGACTATTCTGAGCTTCCAAGACACCAGTGGGTTTCTGGTCCATCAAGGTAGAATCATAGAATCATAGACTATTAGGGGTTGGCTCACCTCGATGAGGTCACACAGGAATGCATCCAGGGGGTTCTTGAACATCTCCAGAGGAGACTCCACAACCCTCCTGGGCAGCCTGTTCCTGTGTTCTGTCACCCTTAATGTAAAGAAGTTTCTCCTCGTGTTAATACTAAACCTCCTGTGGTCCAGTTTGCTCCCATTCCCTCTTGTACTAAAATTGGATGACATTGAGAAGAGCCTGGCTCTCTCTTCCCGACACTCGCCCTTAACATATTTATAAATATTAATGAGGTCTCCTCTTCTCCAGGCTGAAGAGACCCAGCTCTCTCAGCCTGTCCTCGTAGGGCAGATGCTCCACTCCTTTAATAATCTTCATGGTCCTGTGCTGGACTCTCTCCAGCAGCTCCCTATCCTTCTTGAGCTGGCGGGCCCAGAATTGGACACAGTATTCCAGCCTCACCAGGGCAGAGTACAGAGGGAGAATAACCTCTCTTGATCTGCTGGCCACGCTNCACTTGGGATCATCCACAAACTTGCTGAGGGTAATGCTACCTCTTTGTCCAGATCATTGATGAGTATATTGAACAGTACTGGACCCAGCACTGATCCCTGGCGCACACCACTAGTCACAGGCCTCCAGTTAGACTCTGCTCCACTGACCACAACTCTCTGGGCTCTGTCCTTCAGCCAATTCCCAATCCATCTCACAACACAGTCTCCTAGTCCATACTTCTTAAGTTTGGCAATGAGGATACCATGGGAGAGAGTATCGAAAGCTTTGCTAAAGTCAAGAAAAAACACATCCACTGCCTTCCCCTCATCTATCCATTTAGTTAATATACGTTGAATAAATGCTTGCTTTAAGTACATTAAATGATTTGGCCTACCATTTAAATAAAATTAAGTATGTTTAGACTGCTTTACTAGTTGCAGTTCAAAACAAGAGGTGGAAAAAAGGAAGATGTTATCCTGAATCTAGGAGGTGAGAGAGCATACAGCAAGTTCCAGGCTCTGAAAATGATCTGAGTCTACTTCCAAGTGAAGGAAGGGAACTTGAATTGAATGCCACTGGAGAGACTAAGCTGTTAGGAAATTCAAGTACAGATTAAAATGATCCAAGAGAGTTAGAGCGAAGCTGAAGAAAGCAGTGGCCTGTTTGGATTGCGAAAAAGGAATACTTAAAGAATTTGAGTGAGGGAATTGAGATGGAAGACATCAGCAACTTCAAAACATAGAATGTGTAAGAAATGAACATTGTTAAGAAACTCAAAAGTAACATGAACAGCATTTCATTTTGAAAAAGAACAAAACAAAGTAGTTGCTGATTCTTCACCAGCTGACATCGGCTTAAATTTCAACTCTCTGCATGCTTCATACAGCTAAAGAACAGGGCGTTTGGGGGCCATTCAACACTGACAATTTTCTCAGTGGATCAGCACAAATTTCCAACACAACTGTTTCTGCAATTGTGCAACACTAAGAAAATCCAGTATTTAATGAATCTCTGATGAATACCTACACCTCTGAAGTTGTGTGGTGATGTTGTGGTCTAATGTTGTTATATTGGACAATAACATAAAATATGTTGGAATATTGGCTGGGTCAACACCTGCTAAGCATTTTTTTTTCCACTGACACCATCTGTAATTATTAATCTGGATGTGTTTGTTAACTTCTACAATTATTTTAGAAAAAAAAAAAAATTAAAATTTGCTTTTGAATAAGCATCTGACCAAGTCAACTGCCAAAACATCTATATGACACATGGTCAAATAACATGTTTTACTTTTTTTTTTTTCTTAAAGCATGGCAATAACTTGACGCTTGCAAGTAATTCTTCTTGCTCACTTCCTACATCCCCATTCCCAAAACTCTATTTTGTTTTTTGATTTAACGGATTGTAAGTTTTTTTGTATATAGGAATTTATAGTTTTGAATAGCCAAGTGTGTCTCATCGTGTTATTCCTATTCTTAAATAGGTCCATTCTAGAATAAATAATAAACAAACTTAAAAAGAGCAAACAAGAAATTGGATGACAATCCAATTCATGGATATTAAAATTTATGGCTGTGCAAATGGCTAACATCACACACACAAAAGTTAAGTATTTAGACAGCTCTGCCTCTGTTACGCAGGAATACTTGAAACACATTTCAGTTGTAAAATGCACTATATAATACTGCAAGTATTAGAATACATTATCCATGTATGTATATGTGCTCGTATATATTTGTATTAAATGCCACAGTGCCAGAAGGTCTCAGGCCGTATTATGTCCAGATTCACAGCTTCTGCTGTTCAGTACTTACAATGTTAGCACAGATTTTGTGGCTTCTTCCTTTTCTCTCCACCTTCAGATGAGTTTAGACTTTATTACATCAGCTGGAATTTTAAAGAGTTAAGTCATTCTTTATTCAGGCCTTAGCATTACATTCTATCAGTACAGGCTGGGGGATGAGATGATGGAGAGCAGCCCTGCAGAAAAGGACCTGGGGGGTGCTGGTGGATGAGAAGCTGGATATGAACAAACAGTGCACACTGGCACCCCAGAAGGCCAATGGTATCCTGGGCTGCATCAAAAGAAGCGTGGCCAGCAGATTGAGAGAGGTGATTCTGCCACTTTACTCTGCTCTGGTGNAATAATGTAAGCAACTCCTTTAAACAAAAAGTGTGATCTCTGTGTTGAAAGACAGGAGTTGTACCTGCTAACATATAAAGCTGTCCCTGCTCTTCACCATTCTCAGAGAGAAAAGGCCTTAACAGAAACACAGGGTTTTTCACCTATGATTTCATGACAGTCTTTGCCTTTGTACGGGTTAATTAGAAGGGGAGGAGGAGTCAAGAAACAGTAGTCTCCATCTGTTCTGCAGCTGCCACAGCTGAGGCTAAAGGTGCTGACTTTTTTCCAGTGTCATGCTCAGTAGTAGGTGTGCTGGTTGGGAAGCACTATGTTGCTAATTGTATAAGACCCACTGCTCTCTTTAAAAACTTTTAGAACAAGCCCAAGAGGTTTATTTGGCTCTAGAAGCTAAATATCTTTTTATGTATTCTCATCTGCATTTTAAATTTGTTCACTTTAACCATTTAGTTTACTGCCTTATTTAATTGTTCCACCATTGTCCAGCTGATTTCAGCCTAGCATTGATGAGAAATTGGAACTGAAGCCACTGAAAACTCAGGTGTATGATAGGGTCAGTGTGACCTACCAGTTTTCTGGACATAAATTGAGCTGAATCACATGATCGTACTCAGGTTAATATTCTTTTGTGTCTGCCGCTGGAGTATTTTACCTCACGCTTGGCACAGACCAAGAGTGGTTAAAAATGTGGTTTTATCTCACAACAGTAGATGTCTTTGTCTGAGCTGGTCACTGAACAGTCCAGCAAACAAAGCCAATGCAAGGCACATATCATCTCATCCTGTTGTAGATGTTTAAAGCAAGTCAAGTGAAACACTCTATTTCTTTCCAATACAATAAAAGGAGCCTGGAATGACTAGCTCAAATGTAGACACATATATGCAGACACCAAACATTAAGTAGAATTGCTGTTTCCTTCAATGGCTTACTAAACTATGGCAATTTGATTTACTTTGTGAGGTTTAATGCAATCACTATTATTGCTGTTATTTGCATTGCAATAACCTCTAAAGGCTAAGGTCTGTTTGTGAGAAACCCTATATTTATAAATCTTCTTTGTCTTAGTCTTCACAGACAAAGTCATCACCTAGGTATCTATGTCAAGAAGTAAATCAAAATAAATGATGAACCATGGATAATAGAGAAGGGTCGAGATGGTAACCATTTGTACAAATTAATGATTCTTAAAGGTGCCTTCCAACACAAAACTTATGGTGATTATGTAAGTTTATGACGCACAAGCGTATGGAACTAGACGGGATGCATCCAAGGGTTCTAAAAAAGTTGGTTTTTGTTGTTGCAAAGCCACTGCCTACCATTTCTGAAAGGTGGTGGAGATCAGAGGAAATCACAGGTAGCTAGAAAGGGACAAATACTATACCTGCCTACAGGAACAGCAACAAAAAAGATCTAGGAAACTACAGACTAGCCAGCCTCACTTCACTCCCCGAGAGAACTATGAAACAGGTCGTCATGATATGTATTTCAAGACAAATGAATGGTACAAAGGACATGACTAGGAAAAAACTATCACAGATTTACCAAGAATAAATCATACTTGACCAATTTTATTCCTTATATGACAAAATAAGATTGCTTAATGAGCAAGAGAAGAGTAGACATCATCTACTTTGATTTTAGCAAGGTGTACAACCCATTCTCCTACAACGTCATTGCTGACAAACTGGTAAGATATCAACTGGACAGAGGAGCAGTAAAACAGATGGAAAGCTGGCTAAAATGCTGATCTTAATGGCTTGTCGGTCACAGCTCAGAGCTGCTTTTAGCATGAATACATTGCTGAGACTCTTTCAACTGCAATCTCCTTTGACTACAATGGAATGCAAATTTCTAGTGCATAGACACCAGTGTGGAGATATCTCAGTGATTGTGGAAGAAACAGAAGGAACTAAAGAGGACAGAAATCTCTTAGAACAAATACGTTATTGGAGGAGGTTCCTATTCCCTGATGTTTGCCCTTTTTCACCAACTGTTTTTATCCTCCCCAGAGATATAGAGGTCTCTGATCTATTGTTCATGCCAGGTCTAGATCAATTCTGTATTTTACCTTATTATAATGGAGGAAGTGGAAATACCCACTGGATTCTGGGATTGCATGGAAATTTAAAAAAAAAATCATAGAAAAAGGGTAAACTAATCCTCATTTGAGGAACACTAATCACCTTCTGACAGGTCAAAAAATGAGACAAGATACCAATAGAAAAGCAAAAATGAAAAGGAACAGTAATTCAGACAGACATAAGCAACGGTTAATTCTTCATGTTATGGGAAGTGCTAGTGATGTAGTTAAATAATTTTGCACTAACACGTACCTCCATGTCCAAGTAGACTGCAGTTCAGGATTTACAGTGTTGTGGATGGGATAAGCAGCCATAACTCTAAGGCACTATGTTACTTACAAATCAAGGTTCATTGTTACAAGAGGTACCACTTTTCACATGGGATGTAAAGTGCAAAGTCCAGAGTTTGACCATTCATCATTAAAGATTGAATGACAGTTTTTGTAAGAAGAAAGCTGTCAAATGGAAAGTTCAAGCCAAATTCCAAAATTTGAAATATGAATGATTTTTAATGGCCTGTAACTTAGGTGCAGCTTGGTGGCTTTTCATCATACTCCGTAGAACTTTCCTTTACTCTTGGAGTAAAATCAGTAGTTATCAGGCCAAGGGTTGGTTGTTCTGTTTTGTTTTGTGGGTTTTTTGTTTGGTTGGTTTTCTATTTTTATTATTTTGGTGGGGGTTTTTTCCCAAGTAAGAGTTATAAGGTGGCAAAAATAAAGCCTCGCAATGGAAGCTGATGGCCACAGTAATTATGGAAAGCCCATTATTCTTAATAACAAGTTCATAAAGCTGTTTACATCTTTAGAGCAAGAGAAGCTGACTAAATATAAATTATTATTAAGTACACTACAGGGAAAAAATATACACAATCTAGAGTTCTCATAACCCTGTGTGGAACACTAAAAATTAACGTTATTTGGCTCAACACATATGCTAGCACTTCCCAGTTAGAAGGTCAGATGCCTGCTTTGGCTCTGGAAGCTTACAGTCTTTTTAGATTAGAATGAAATAAATGTTTTCTTCTGTGTTATTTGCTATAGCAGAGGGAGTGCACTCTGCCTCAGAAATTTTTGGACATCAGGACTGAGTCTGAAGTCCGTTTTCAGTGCTAAAAGGAATGTTTTCTTCCACATTGCCTGTAAAGGTCAAATAAATTTAAAAGTACCTTGAGAGCAGTGGTTTATCCATAAGAATCTTAAAATCCCATACAAGGTTCAGGCATTGACATAGTATATTTAAAAGTAAAACAGCAACTGTACAATATCTCATCTCTCATGAACACTCAACAAAAATACAATGTCCAGATATAAAATGTGGCCTATTCCTACCATACCACAGGGAAAGGAAAAAGAAGAAGAGTAGGCATAGGGATCATCTTTTGCTAAAACTTGATAAGTCATATCATTATGGAAAAGTCTAGATCTTTAAGACAAGTTTTATTCTTCAATCTTGTAATTTACTGTAATGGTGTCTTTGCAATGTCATAACTAGTGGAAAGTAGCTACTTTTGTACAATCTTCCATTAGATGTGCTGCACTACATGTGAAAGTATTTTCCATATTGAACTTCGTTCTAGAGAATACCCAGGCTGAAGTGCAGGAAGATAATGGATCTGTACTGATGTTTGGACAAGTATAAGTTGATGGACTCATAGAAATGTTGGTTGGAAGGGACTTCTGTTCGGTCCATCCAGTCCAGTCTCCTGCAGGACAATTCCCATCGCTTGATCAGGTCATTTGTGGCTATGTTTAGCTAAGTGCTGAAATCATTTAAGGATGAAAATCCCGCCAGTGTTTCTGGTTGTCTAATCTGAATCTCAATTTTTCTAGTCTAGGTGAGACCTGAGAGGCCAGCCTTCAACCAAACTCAGTACACAGTGCCCCAGAGTGTACTCACAGAATCCAGAGCCCAGCACTTATAGAAAATTTCCAGTTTGACAGAGTAAGGAGGTAGGGAACAGGCGAATTTCCTCTTAGAAATGAGACACAGGGAGAAAGAGAGAGGAAGATGAAGCTTACTTACTCCCCTGTTACTTTCTGCACAGAGATTTTTGACACCATGGGGAAACAGTGTTCAGTTGCCTTTTCTCAAATGACACAATACCTCCCTGCTCTTTATCAAGCAGTATCTCAGCACCCTCTGGGTATTTTTTTAAATGATCAATAACCAAGGTGTCCATGATTTTAAAGGTGAACTTAGAGTAAATGCTGACTGCTTTAGTGCAAGAAAGTCTGTCTCTTGTTTTTACTATGCAATTGGTGGAAACACTACAGGTTCTTGGCAGGAAAAACAGCTAGAAACCTCAGGAATGCGTGATTTCTAATTTCAACAGAGTGGTACTTGATTATAAGTATTAGCATAGCTTAACTTTATCCACTATCCAAACTTAATATTATCCTTTGTTTAATACACTGATAGAAAAAGAGCACTCTCCTTTGTATGACTCTATTGTTTTCGCTCTCTGAGGCCAAAGTCAGTGTTGACATAAGCAGGCTCTAGTCTACAAAAGCGAATGAAGTTAAAATCTCATTTTGCCAGCAATGAAAGTTAGCCTCTGGAGCAATGCTAATTATGGTTTGCACCAGTTAGTGAACACAAGGTTAACTTTCAACCAGTGCATGGCAAAATGCAACACAGTTAACTAAAAACCAGCACAGAACCCCCTGATTTACCATGAAGTGGGGTATTTCTATAACCACACAGCACAAGTGCAGGAAGAACTAACAAAAGAAGCTCAGAACAAGCAATCCCCTGAACTACAAGAGGGATTACATCGCCATACCTCCAAGCTGGTGTGCTTCTTAGAGCTGGACTGGTACTTTCTCAGAGATAACGTAGCCATAGCTGTACTTCCAAGCTGCTGGGCTGGGCTGGTAACTTGTGTGGCACCAGGCTGTTCCCTGTGAACATGAGAGCTCGTTCAGTGCAAGCACGGTGCTCTGTTGTGTAGTATAGATACAGCCAAAATATTAGTTGGACTAAAGGAATGGAACTTCACCCACCAAAATTAAGATGACTTTCCTAGTAAATAGAAGTTCTAAGTTTCAGAAGCTGTCCTTAAGACATTAGAAAATGGTATGTAAATAACCACCAGAGATACTGAAGAAACTATAGATGGTAAAAGAAACCACATTAATCCATCGAAAATTTCACCTGCTAACTGAAGTGAACTCCTTGCAACTTTGGCTAAGTGCAGTGCTCAAGACATGGCAATCTTTGTTTTGCTGAGAATTTTAAAAAATAGTTCAGTGATATCAACACAAAATCAATAAATTCCATGAAAAGTATTCTCATGCATTCACTAAAGAAAATTCTCTCTCACCTGTACAGGCAAGACTAACCATTGAGTTTATCTAACTTATTACAGAAATAAAAAGGTATATTTGACTCTGTCTGCTTCTGAATAGGATCATAAGAACTTTACTGACAAAATAGTTGGTATTTCTGGTTTTTATTGTGTTCAGGCATTGAGCTTTCTAGAGCCCAAGCCCAGTGAGCCTGAAGGAAAGTGAAAAAAAGCATTTAGGGGGTAAAGAAAATTTCATTTCAGAAAATAGAGCTCCCATGACAATGATAAAGTACCAAAAGAATGCCAGTGAGAGTTCTGGATTTTGAAGGAAGAGTCAAAACCAAAGCTGATCTTTAGACCATGGGACAGTGTTGAACACAGGTCTCCTGATTCCTTCTTCCCTGTTCTTAAGAATGGAAAAGCATTAAAGAGCATTGTGTAGAAGTGCTGTCTCCTTGAGCAATTCAGTCTTAGCCTTTTGATAAAGTAGTTTCACTGCTTGTATATTGTGCTAATCAAAAGTTTTCTTTCAAGTGTTCTGCAGCTGGATGTGTGGCTGTGATGTGACGGGTGAAGTATTTGAGTGCAATTATGACCAGGATTCCATCCTCCCCTTTAAAGAGAGCAATCTGCATTATAACTAAGACAGAAATATGATGGGTTAAGGCTATATAATAAGTGAACTGGAAAAAGCAGTCTCCTATCTCTAAGCATTTAGTGTGAATACTGCTCTCTGTCCTGTTTGTTCCCAGCCTCAAAAACACTGAAAGACTAACTCAAATGAGTACAGCAGAACATTTCCCCACAAGCAGTCAGGGAAAAGATCCAGAAATTACAGTACCTTTGCTACCAAGTCAGCTATGGAAACCAATGAGAAGAAAGGATTTCACATTTTTCAGGTGCAGGGCAGCAGTGAGGGTTAGAGAAAAAAAGGAAAGACCTGACTGAGAAATAGTATTATTATGCAAACTGTATTAGGTTTCCTGAAATTACATGTGAGGTTGAACCACCGGTATTTTGTTAGAGGATGGGCTCTTTATGAGCTACCAGTAAAACTACTGGAAGTACCTGCTTTAACATCTGAGATACAATATTTTTAAAGAAAACATAGGACATTGCTGTGACCTCTCATCAGTAACCAGAAAAATGCAGTCTTCTCAGAAGAGTGCAATGCAGCCAGTTTTGTCCAGCAAACAGAGTACTCAGACAGACATTACTGCATTAAGGAAGAGCAGGGACGTTAGAGAAGCACACTGAGTATCAGAGGGTCTGAAGTAAAAGCCACCGACCAAAAGAACGATGGAGAAAGAGAGTTCATAATTTAGCAATTTGCAGGCCTTTTAGTGGAACTGGATCACCAAAGGACATCTGTGTAACATTTTCATCAGTCGGACAAGAGAGCCAACATCAACATTTGTCCACAGGAACCAAACTAAATATTTAAAGGTGAACTGCAAAGCTAAAATGAAAGTTGAGTTAATCATGGAAATATGCACTGAATGACCCTACTTACTAGGTTGTTGGAGACAATTCATCACAGAAACAAGCTGAAATTTCTATTTATCAAGTCTTTTTCTGCTTTTCTGAATTTTCCTATAGATTTCCTGATTTACAAAGGATGCTAACGAAAATATTCTATGAAGACAGTGGAAGTCTTGTGTTATCATAGATATTTGATATCAAAGAATAACATACTGTGTGATCTTCAGTGAATTAAGAAAAGCTGGAGGATATCCTGTGATAAAAATATAAGATCAGTAATGTCATTGTAGCTAGAGTATTTAACTTCAGGGCACAGTCTAATAGATGAGCCCACATATGCCCACAGTCATTCCCTGCTTTACCTCTTCGGGTTTTGAGCAAACAAGATTACTACACCTTCGCTGAGGTATATTTTAATAGAGAAGCTATTTAAAAATAATCAGGAGTTCTTCCAGCAGTTATGTGATTTTGACTTGGGATGTGAGAGGGCCAAGAAATAGGAACAAATACATTATTTATTCCAGGCAATTACAAGGGCAATGGAAAATTACTTGTTAGAGGTATTAAATAGTTTTCAAAATGAGATTTCATATTCTGCTAAAAAAAGATCCCTGGAATTTTATTCTTGGATTTTCTTGATGCTTTTTTGATTTACATTATTTTTACCATCATAAAGTTGCCCATAAACCTATTTTTCCTTTATTCTAGCAGCAAAGTCCAACCTGTGGCACACACATTAGCTGCCACATAGTATGAGCACAGTCCAGCTCATATTCCATCTTCTTCTATTCCATCTTCCTTCAGAAGAATGGAAATGTACAGGAATTCTGAATAGTGATTCAGAAACTTTGGAGTTCAAGAAAGCATGAGGCCATTCCAAAATTAAAAGCCCTGAGCACTTATTCCACGGCCCAGAGAAACAACTAGGAGTCTGGCCACTGAGTTCAATAGGCTTTGGAGCACACACAGGCAGGCAGAAAGAGTTCATCTGCAGAGTCAAATGTAGGAAGCTGTGAAATGACACCAGTATCTTTTGAAGGTGTCTTGCTTCTGCCAACTGCTACTTGGGAGCTGTGTGGGAGCAGTGAAAGGGTGCCAAGCATAGGTTAGGCTACCCTGCCTTGGGAGTTACTACATCAGACACTGTACAAAACTGATCCAGATCTAGGTCAGTTTCTTATCTCCTTTTCCTGGGCCCTGGTTAGAGCAGAAGGGTAGCACCCTGCATTCAGCAGTGGAAAGGTTCTCTACGCACATTGGACAACTGCGACAGAACTCAACTACATGAAAGAACTAGAGAGTTCTATTCACAATTACAGGTGAGCCCTTCATACCTGTGACATTCTGGCTAGCCAACTTCACTTTAATCCAATTTTGGTGCTTATTTGCACATATAGTTTCTATTTCCACAGTGTTCTAAAAAAGTATTAGGACACTTTTTGCTCACTAAACTTAAGAGCAAGCAGAGTCTGAGCTTGGGGAATGTTTTAGGAAATAAGACTGAGATTTGAGAAAGTTAATCAGAATTAATGTGGAAATACTAAATCATTAACAAATAGTAATCAATCATTAATCAGAAAAATAAAAGAACAAAAAGACTGGAACTTGAATGTGTTATAGCTGATCTGGTGGGAAAACCAAGCACAAAGTGATGGCTTTATCTCAGATTTACTTATCATTTTTTATCCAGTTATTTTTCAGAACTGATATGCAGAATGATAACAGAAAGAAACCACTTGGGACTAAATAGAAATTAACATCAGACACAAAATCTCACAAAATACTTTTGTTATTAAAAAAATCTATGAAGTCCTATAAACATGGGCTTATTCCAGAACCCAAAGAAACCAATGGGAGCTTGGTCACTGATTTCAACAGACACTGGAACAAACTCACTCATAGCTAAGCACACAGATATCACTGAGCCTGGGTTAACATACTCTGCTTCTCATGAGGACTCTTACAGCATGTCTCAAGAAAGCCTCACAGCTAGTCATTAACCAAGAATGCTCAAAAATATACTGATATATATTGATACATTGATGGAGATATTTTGATGCAAGGCACAAGGACTTAGCTCTGATAAGTATAAAGAGGAGACAAAACCCAAGAAATTGTTTTTCTTCATTCTGTGAAAAAAGGAAGCTGATAGCATGAAGGAAGGGAATAGTGTTTTAGCAGATAGAATTCCTTCCAACAGCTGGAAACTGGAGCAATACAATTCAGGCATGAAATTACAGCGAGCATTACTATCTAAAGGAACAACACACTAAGAATAGTAGTGGATTCTATATCACTGGAAAAGTGTTCATTGGATTGGCCTTTTAAGTGAAATACAGACATCCAGGGAATTACTATGGCTTTTGCTAAGTATGAAGTAAAGTTAATTCCAATGTATTAATGTTCCAATTCATTACAATTTGCAGCTCCTTGAAAAATACAGTATCATAAAAGACAGTGTCACTCATAATTATTCATACGCCATTTCTGCTCTCAGAACTGTCTGATTACACTTTAAATCAACCAACACAGAACTAAAGGGAATTCCACCCTAGATCCTTTCCAGTTGCTGGTTTGATCAATGGTCATGAAGGAAAGGAAACCTGAGAGAACCAGCTGACAAACAGCTTGTTGACAAGGTTACGCATAACCAGAACAACAGCAGGACAGTCATCTAGGGAAAAGTTGACACCTGCTGTAGTAGAAATTAAGAGTTTACAGATGTTGCAGTTAGGGTAGTCAGCTTCTAATCCAGACTCTCGTAATTCAAGACTCGAAAATTCTCCAAACAATTGTAACAAAGAAGAATCCAAGCAGTTAGGAAACTGGAGCAAACAGGGCAGAGCAGCTGTTTTAATTAGTGCTTTGCTTAACCTGAGAACCATATCCCTACTCACTGGGATCATTAAAATAAATCAAGTTTTACATGGATAATGGCATTTTATTTTACTCTTCTGTATCATTACTGCTAGAGATAAGCATTTGCAGAGAAAAGCAAGTAATCCTGCACCAAATCTTGGTCATAAAAAAGAAATCAAATGAAATTCAAATCACATACCTGCCTAGCACTAGGATGATGAGTTTTCTGGGCTCATCTCTGTGTTGCTTTCATACAATATTTTTTCCTGCTGAACAATGAAATTTAAACCACAACCATCCACTGCTACCTTCATTTCTGGAGAGTGTTCTACCTAGTTTTATGAAACATAGTTTATGAAGCATAAACAAAGCGTTTTCATGTGCAAGTGTCTCAATGTCTAAAGGCATGTTGGAGTCAAGGAGCCCACAGTAAATAGTAGGTGGTTACAGGAATGACTCTCAAGCTCAACATAGTTGATAAGGTTAAAATGTTATTCTCTAAATCTGTCAAGCTCAGTTCTTCTATATTATACAATACCATAAAATGTGTTATCTGTTCTTAATTAGCACACATAAATATATTATGATTAAATGAGTGAAGAGGACATCCAAACAGTGGCTTATGTTTGGCATAGTTTTGTGGTGGCAGACAGACATGCCAATATAGACACTGCATGGTGGTAGCCAGCGGTAGGCAACCACCCCCTGCTGTGTGTCCCAACACATCAACAACATGATGGGTAAAAATGCAACATGGAATAAGCATTAAAAGGCAGTTGGGTAGAAAAAATATTTTTGAACACTTTTTCCATTCTTTGACAGCTAGAAAATCCCTTACCCAATTTAAGGAAGAAAACAAGTTTCTCAAAGCTGGAAAGTTCTAATATTTTGGAACTGTTTTGTTTATGTTTGAGAAAGTTGTGGAACAGCAACAGGCAATGAAAGCATACATTGGCACAATTAAGTCTGGTAACTCAAGAAGCCAGATATTGTTTTCAGTTCTACACACATTTTAGTTGAAATTTGCCAACCCACTTGAATAGGCTATTTTGGAAACCAGTGGTGACAACATGTGGATAAAGTTCTGCTCTGCTACTTACCAAATAAAGGAGACTTTGGCTGGAAAAATAATGATTTGTGAACTGAAATGAAAGGAAGCAAGATGAACCTCTGAAGAAATGTTCAAGAAGAGAAAGACCACATATAGAAATTGTTCTAAGGAGACACTTTCTCCAAAGTAAAGTGCAGTTACTTTATAGGGGATGGAAAGATCTTCACATTAGCATCATTAACGGATCATGTTTGAAGAACAGTAAAAACTAAAATGCATTAAAAAATACACAAAGAGGACAGGCCTTCTCCTGAGATCTTCCCCATATGCAGTGCAGTTTCCAATGCTTCATTCTTTCTGGAAAAAACAAGCCTTTGAAAATTTGTCTATACTGAACAGTTGAAATGCACTATGTCTCTTGTTTGAGGGGGCTTTAAAAAGAAAGCAAACAGTGTCAGAGAGGGAATGACATTTTGTCAAATAAAATGCCAATAAACTTCATTTGAATCCAATGGAATTGTTCCTTGTATTACAGTTTTTAAAGAAACATAGTGGGAGAAGAAGAATGAGATGACATGAGTTAGCTCTAAATCAAGTAGTCTGCAACACAAAGTTGCTTACTATCCTTTCTTATATTTAGTTCCACTTAGAGTGCATGATTGACTATACCTTTGTACTGTATTTCATTTAGACTCAGTTCCCATAGAAGAGGTATAGGACTTCTTAATCTGCACCAATTCTAGACATTTGTGGTGAAATCTCAGAAAACTCACTTGCAAAAGCTCTGGGATTCTTTGTATGGTCTTGTTCAGAATTCTTGATTCTTGTCATGGTTTCTTTTTTTTGTATTTCTGTAGCCATTTCTGAAAGAGATATTAGGCTTTTTAGTATGTGATTTTTTTAGGCAGTAGCTAACTCAGTAGGCTAGCAAATCTGCATTGAATTTCTAGAAGTTTTATTAATGAACAGCCATTATAGCAAATTTAATATTTTGAGCTACATGTGATCTCTGAGTTTGACACAGCACCAAAGATAAGTTTCATACTTTGTCCATGCTTTAGGTTCAGTGTTATATTGCTGTACACCAAGATAAAAGCCTGACAGCCTTTCTAATAGATGACTCAAACCATGATGGCACTCTTCATTGAACAGCCTAAAAGCTAGTAACAGTTAAAGCTGAACATATTGGCCCATTATGAAACGTTTTCTTTAAATGCTGTAGAGTAGGTTTCAGAGTAATTTCTGCACTATTTAAAGTCATCTTACTGTGGGTACTTGCCAAATAAAATTTTGGCACTACCAGCATGCAAAAGATAAAGATTTTGCTAAAATATCAAAGGGGCAGTTCATTTAACATCTGTAGCAAAGAAACCCAACATGCAGGCCTAAACATACGGAATTGTAAACTCTACATGAGCAATCTGAGATTGTTATGTGGAATTGCCAAAATTTTTCAGTATTGGTCTAAATCTGATCTCTGTAAAGTCAACTCAGGTTTTACCTTTGGTTTTCTGTGAGCAGAGGTAGGCTAGCAATGACTGAGAGCTTTAGAATATCCCATCTTGTATATCAAATACAATTCAGTAACAGTGCTCTTGGGTGAAAGTGAAGGTGCTACCCCATACAATCCTTTTACTGTATGTAGGATCTGGAAATGCAGTGCAGTGTATTTCTGTGACTGTTAAAACTATAACATCTGGAATGCCATCCTGGAAGTTCTCCAGGTGATTTCCATGAGGAACACTTTGTAAAAGTTGTTACCCTTCTAAGCAGAATATGTTCCCATGCCTGCATAGGAGCAGAGATTGGATTATAAAGTGCTAAATGTTTTTTACAACTGTATCAGAAACAATACTGTATGGGTAACTATTCAAGGGAAATTAGTTTTACAGACAGTTGCAATGGATTTGTTCCAGTCCTCAATTAGATTCATATTTCTGGATTCAGAAACCTATGATAACTTATCCTATGTTCATCCCTTTGTGAAATAATGATATCCAATCCAGGACAAATCTCTTCAGTCTTCCTATTTCCTATTTCCTATCATATCGCATGGGGGAGGATGCAGAGAACCCGAGTCTCTAGGAATTTTACAAAGCTGGTGCTGGTCATTATCACATGGCCTGGACAGTCAAGTAGTTTGGGCATTTGGTAGGGTAGGCAGGTACATGATTATGGGAGCAGACAACAAAAGGGTTTTTTTTTTTGACACAGCAAGGAATTAGGGGACACCTCTGGTGCTTATAAGGCGAAGCAACAATATGTCTCATCAGTACCTTAGGAGTTTATGTTGTGAGGTACCAAGTCCTTGTTCAGTGTCTACTGACTTCAAACCTTGGCAAGGTACCTCTGTCCTACAAATACACCACATATATGCTTCATTCTAAAGGGAAAAAATATTAAACATGACTAGTTTATTTAGATTACAGAAGGACAAGAAAAGTAAATGTTAGGGCAGAAAAAGCAAATAGGAAGCTATTTGAAGGCTTTGAGTTGAGTCTCTAGCAAAACCCTTATTTTCAGAAAGTAATGACAAGTTTACGACTGACATGTGGAGACATTATAGGGAACAACAGAAAAAAAAGCTGAGGAGGATAAGGTAAATCACAGAATTACAGAATCATTAAGGTTGGAAAAGATCTCTAAGATCTCTAAGTCCAACCATCAACCTATCACTGCCACACCCACTAAACCGTATCACTAAGTACCACATCTAGACAACATTTTAACACCTCTAGGTATGGTGACTCCACCAGGTGGTTATAATCAGGTAGTTATAATTTTTTTGTTTAAACAAGTAGCCATGAAAATGAGTCTGAAAATGCTGCTCACCATGGGATGCTAGAGAAAATATGGATGAAATCAGAAAGTTGTCTCAAAGACGCGGAAACAGCCTCACTACCCCTATTCTCATTGTTATGTGTCCTGTAAGAAAAATGTTCAGTAGTAATTTCAGAAGGTCACAGTAAACCAACAGGCACAGCTGAGTTTTGTTCTTGATTTATACCTCTAAAACTATCTACCCACGAGTCTTTTGGGTAATGCCTTAAACGGTTCTGAATTTTTTATTTTTTATTTTTTTTCAGAAAAACTACAATAATTAATGGAATATTATTCATAGAATTGTCACATGTAAGCTGTGATTGCATGAATAAGAGTTAGGGAAATAGTGATTTTTCTTTTTGTAGACTTTTAACACTGTATTGTTTAAAACTATTTTTTGATTAAAGGGCTACAGTCATCAATTACATTTACGAACTGGAGAGAATTGTTCCCAGCAAAATGTTTCATATTGTACATTAATTAAATAAATGGATATAGAAAAACAATTAACATCTTCTTTCAAGTAGAAATGCTTTCTATATTTTTCTTCACTTTTCAGTGATATCACTGATAACCTGATATGTTGTAATTAATGAACTAAGGTTTTCTGAGTGCAAATTTTACCCCATCTAAATTATGTTTATGATTGTGTAGATCTTAAACTTTATGTCATTCAAGATATCTTTTTTAATTCTCTGATCACAAAGTAAATAAGAGAGTTTGGAATTGTATTTGTTTTATCTGTCCTAGCAACATTAAAAACTATGCTGAGTTTGTAAAGGTATTGCATGCATATTTTAAAGATGCTTCAGCTCAATACCTTCAAATCTTAATTATATTTGACATGGCAATTGCGGAAGTTCAGTGACTTCTGAGTGTAAATAGCACCATTTAGCCAGGAAACTACTTAATTGTTCCTGAAAAAAAGACTTTGAGTTCAGTTTAGAGACTGTTCAACCAAGGTTTGTGTCTTTTGAATTTGAAAGGCTCAGATATGCAACAGTCATTACTGTGAGCCTACTTGTAAGCATTCTGATTAGGGAATTCTGATTAGTTTGTTAAGAAGAAAAGACTTCTGCTGAAATAAGGAACCAGATCATTTTAAAAAGTGGGAAAGTGAGCTGAACACTGAAAATACACAATTTCCCCCAAAATACAAATCTCTTGTAAAGAATCATCTGTTAAATATGAGCCAAACCACTAAATAGTCAGTTATAACTTTTAGGCCAGTGTCAGGAAAGCAAGATTTGTACTGCCAGGAAACAGTACCCACAACCTCTTCTAAATCCACAGGTGTACAGGTACTGTAAGGGTAGGACTCCCAGGCTTTAAGAACATTGTCCTAATTGTGCTCCCTCCCATGACTATACAGCTAACTAATGCAGATCTGGCCGTCCAAACATTTCATTAGACAAATCCCTTTATGCCCCGACAAGACCATGGCAGAATTTATCTCAAGGGTCATTTCTAAACCATGAGATCCTTGATCTTAAAGACAACAATAGGTTTGTAACCATGTTCATCACTGTCTTCAGTACTCTTTTTCAGGCCTTTGCCTCTGAGAAGGATACAACTTCAAGTGATTTTCCCTCATGCTCATACACTGAGGCTTACAGTGCTGCATTAGTCTGCTCATCAAACAAAAGGAAATAAATGGGATAAACTTAAAGAAGGAAAATATTTCAAGATTAGCCCTCCCAGTGTAAATCAGCATGTGGACCTTCACTGGGTCACATGAAAACCTCACGCTCACATTTAATTTGCCCATCCTGAAGTATTTTTCCTCCTAATGCCAAATACCATAATGCTCTCTGTCAGTGATTTGAAATTATTGTATAAGCTACATATCGGGTACACTATTGTTAATGAAATGCACACAAGATGATGAACAACTTCCTTTTCCTGCTGAAGCCCAGCTGCAACCAGGGCCTGTATCCTTGATGCTGTAAATCAGGCCTTTGTACTCCGGGAGGATTCAATCAGCTGCAGGTGTGGGCCCGCCAAGGCCCGCCTGGGATTAGGTAGCAGTATTTGATATGAGATCCCAAACAGCACCAGCAATCTACACACCACATGTGGCCAGTCTTTGGAGAAAGCAAAGGAAAAACGCTGATGAAACGTGGCACAGGACCATGGAATGCAATTTCAAACTTCCACATCTGCAGGAAAGAGAGAAAGAAAGTTCCTAATTTTACAATGATGATGTCATTGAGAATACATGATAGTGAAAATGATGTGCCAAGGCTTTCATAAATTTAACTACTTAGGATGCTGCTAACTGAGGGTTGAGATTTGTGTGTGATATCTGTTGCTATAAATGCATTAAAGTTCTGAGAAGCAACGTGCTGCTCTGCTGGTCTTTCAAAGGGTGCCTGTTGGTGTGTTGATGTATCCATGTTGTGAACACGGCTGCACAGACAGAGGATCACCACGACACGTCCTCTATGCAAAACCAAACCTTTGCTGAAGTTTGTTCACTGCACATCAAAGAGAGGTGGTTTGGTCAAGATTATTCTAACCTGAAAAGGTAAAGTACTTGCCTTCAATGAGAAACAATAAAAACAGTTGTTCAGTCCACTCCCAGAGGTTAGAAGTTGTGAAGACTTTATTTTTAACATATATACTTGATATCTGAGGGGCAAAGAAACGTTAAAACAGGTCTGGTTTTGTTATTACTGTAAAGATAAAATATATTGAAAAGAGCATGTCCTCGATTTTTTTTCTTAAAAAATCTGTTTTCCATTAGCTTATCTTGATAGCTGAAGTTAATCATTATTTTCAACCATATATGATTTAGATATTATGTCATTAATTCATGTACAATCCATCTGAATAATGATTGTGGTTTTCTGCTTTACAAATTCATCTACTTCACTGAGAAACCAACAGAGTCAAATTCCATGCAACATCTGGTTTCCATTTGATGTAATTGCTATTTTCGGAGTTATAATCATGTGTTATTGTAGGGACCACAGTGTCAATCATGCTGCTAATGGGGAAAATTCAATGCCTAAATACCTGAGAGAACAAGAAGCTGACTTAAACAGGTGCATTTAGACACTTGGTTTTAAGTATAATTCTAGTCTACCAATTTAAATAAATCATTTTAAGAAGAAACTATGTTCTTTCCATATCTTCTACTGAACCAAAGTTCAATAAAAGCTTTCTACACTGTGAGCATGGATTTGTTACCATCAGTTCAAAAACAGTAGGATTTTATCCCATGCAAGTCGCAGTACCATTAACCTAGTACAGCTCTAAATCCAGTTTACCTGACATAGCAAAATCGTGACAATCCATGTTTTCCGGTAAATTACTGTACCAAAAATGCAGTGTAAATATGAGCTGAGTTTGGAGTCTAATTAAAAGTAGAGCAAAAACTATTTATCAACATTCAGTGCAGTTACAGCTCAATGTAAACAATATGATAGAGTTCTCTGATCAATCTTTCCATGTTTATCACTTCCTTTTTTTTTTATAATTTTGTTCATATAAGCTTTCAGGTAGAGCTGACTAGTTCCTGCTTAAAAAGAAAGTATGAAACTAATATATATTTTGCATAATATGCATAATGTTTTATTATGGAAAATTATGAATACATAGAAAAAATATATTTATATGTGCAGTAATTTTATATATTTGGGGGGCAAGAGATTATACATGAAACAATTCAGAGCATGTGAAAAAATAAGGTCAGTTTTATTTCAGTATTCACTGTATCAACTTGGAGGGGCTCACTTACCTATTAGCTTCAGGTAACAACACTCAGTAAATACATAAAGTATAGTTAAGCTAGTTAATCTCTGCTTTTGAAAACAAGATAAGAAGAACAGACACAAGTCTTGTAATTCCAGCAGCAGAGGGGTTTTTTTGTTGGGTTGTTCTTTGGGGTGTTTTGTTTTTTGTTTTGGGATTTTTTTGCTGTTAAGAAAAGGGTGTTGGTCGCCTTTGTCTTGGTGAATATAGCTTTGAAAACATAACAGTTTAAACCCATTAGATAAGATACAAAAAACCCACTGCCTGCAGAATGGTGGACCAAAGGGAAAAACCTGGAGACAGTTACACCTGTATATTCTTGTCAGTAACACCTTCTGAATACACTTAGTAATCAGCCTACCTCTCCTCCTTTAAACACTCAGGTATACAGTGGTGTAAGTACAGGACAGGAATGGGTTGTCTTTAAAAGAATTAAGACTGGGAATGACTTTCCTGACCTCACCCTGAAAGCTAATCTCTGCTAGATGCTCTGGTGAACATTCGAAGCTCAGCCTGAAATGAGCCTAGTTGGAAGCTATGCCTGTTATTGCCATGAGAGCCACAGCAGGCACACCTCGACTCTGCTTCCCTGGGGCTTCAGCATTAAATTCTCCTTAGTCACATCCACACAAGTAGTTTTGCATGTATGCACAACCTCAGCTCTGCGGGGTGTGGCTGTATCCTTTTGCAGTTTGGGTAAGTGCCTTTGTTAACTGCGAAGGAAAAGCTGCATTTACCCATCTGGTAATTTTATGGCCACGTTTATTGACCCAAAGTAATTTCTGCGTTTGCTGGTATGCACACATCAGCCATAATTACAAAGGATGCCTACAGTGAATAAAAAAGATAAACAAGACCATGACACTTTGGAAACCCTGAGGTACCATGTCACCTGAATTGTGGGCAACAGCCCATTCCTAGTAGGAACGTGCAAGTGAAGGCAATTTAGGTTTTCTGTTTTCCAGGAAAACAATGACTGAGATGAAAGTGCATTAGTACTGCTTGCCGGGAATGCAAAAACATGAGAAGAGAGACTGAATTAGTCCAGAATGATGAGGAGCACACTGCAATGCATTCTGGGATTTCTGAGTCAATAAAGTTATATGGGAAATACAAATATGTAATTATACAGAAGAAACACACTGGAGGAGTGATGGGTTAGTACTGGGGACTTACAGTTTCTATAAAGGGTCCCTCAAGCAAGTGGCTGTGTTCCTCTTTTTAAAATCACTCTTCAGCTCAGGATAAAGTGCAATACTTAGTTTTCTCTTTTTAAAAAAGGACATACCAAGCCTGAAGAAACTCCTGAATACTTTAACATCTCTGATAACAGAAGGTAAATCAAAAGAACTCCAGATGTACAATTTTTTTAAATCTTATGATTTTGAGAGGATGCAGCTCATGATCTGTAATGCAGAGTCAGCATAAATACAGGCATACTCTGCATTGCGAGCCTCTGTGTAAAGCACAAGACACATACTACACCAGAGGTAGGGTTTTTGCTCCTATAAGGTTGACAGCAAAATTCCAGGATATAATTTCATGGCTATTATTGCATGACTAACTGTAATGCTGAAGTTGTGGATATAAATATTGGTATATTATAGTATTAATTCTGTTAATAACTGTGTTTGCAAAACATTTCCTTAAATCAATTTTTGTAAGCAAATAAATATATCTACTGGATTTTTCTCCTTCATAAAATTAGATTCTTCGGTTAAAACCATAAGCAATGGTAGTTATCTGTTCTTCCTAGATTTATTTACTGTTATCATTCAAATCAATTTTACATTCCCAAGACTGATATTTTACCAGCATGATTTTTCTCATCATTTAACAGAGGAAACAAGAAGCTGTACCGAAAGAAAACTTCACATCCAAATAGAGCAGGAAAAATTCCTGTGCAACTCATGACAGTGAAGTAGAATACAATAAATTTGGCATTTTCCATGTCAGACAAGGAGTCTTAGAGAATTTGAATGTATTATAATTTTCACAGAAGTCTTGATTAACATCTTTGTCGGCGACATGGACAGTGGCATTGATTGCATCCTCAGCAAGTTTGCTGATGACACCAAGCTGTGTGGTGTGGCTGATATGCTGGAGAGAAAGGATGCTATTCAGAGGGACCTTAACAGGCTGGAGAGGTGGGCCCATGCCAACCTCATAATGTTCAACAAAAACAAGTGCAAGGTCCTGCATCTGGGTTGGGGCAATCCCAAGCACCCATATAGGCTGAGAAGTGAATGGCTTGAGAGAAGCCCTGAGGAAAAGGACTTGGGGTTGCTGCTGGATGAGAAGCTTGACATGAGCCCCCAGTGTGCACTTGCAGCCCAGAAAGCAAACCATGTCCTGGGCTGCATCAAGAGAACTGTGGCCAGCAGGTCAAGGGAGGTGATTCTGCCCCTCTACTCCACTCTTGTGAGACCCCATCTGGAATACTGTTTCCAGTATTCCTGAGCACAAGAATTATATGGACATGCTGGAACACGTCCAGAGAAGGGCCATGAGGGTGGTCAAAGGGCTGGAGCACCTCTCCTATGAGGACAGGCTGAGAGTTGTTGGGATTATTCAGTCTGGAGAAGAGAAGGCTCCGAGGAGACCTTATTGTGGCCTCCCAGTATCTGAAGGGTGCCTACAAGAGGGCTGGGGAAGGACTTTTTAGGATGTTAGGTAGCAATAGGACTAGGGGTAATGGATACAAGCTTGAGGAGTGTAGATGTAGGTTGGATGTTAGGAGGAAGTTCTTCACCATGAAAGTGGTGAGACACTGGAACACGTTGCCCAGAGAGGTGGTGGAAGCCCCATCCATGTAAGTTTTTAAGACCAGGCTAGATGGGGCTGTGAGCAACCTGATCTAGTGGGGAAGTGTCCCTGCCCATGGCAGGAGGGTTGGAACTAGATGATCTTTAAGGTCCCTTCCAACCTTGACATAAGTTTTAAGCATATTTGGGTTAGATATCAATGGAGTACCCATTATTTTCTTTTTCAACCTGTGCTAGTCCCACTGTAAACTAGATGCAATAAATGAACCATTAGGGTAAGGCATTAAAATACAACAACAGACAGATCATATGTTGTTAAACTAACTGAATAAATTCCATTCTTGAATGTTTTGAGATACATCTTCATATTCATCCTTCAGAAATTCAGAGATTCAGTTTTCTAAACATAGGTAAAACAGGTGCTTAGTCCATTTTAGATGTTCTAAGGTGTTCCACAACCTCTACAAGCCTCTGCAGATATATGTGGGTTTGTTGCCTGTCCTGTGTTTAAGGTAAAACTATAGCTAGTTTGGATATGTCAGGCCATTTTAGATGACAGTAGACACGTATGTCTAAGAAGCTGGATTTTGCCCATGAGATTCAGCTCATGCAGCAAGGGATATTATGGAGGCTACTAAAACCCACTGTGAATGGTAGCCAATACAGAGAAGCCCAGGCCAGGGTGACTATAGTGCTCATTTAGGTATCTTAGCCTAACAGCTCAATTCCATGTCTAATATCTCTTCCATCTTGCAGAAACTACATAGGTACAGCCACAGATTATCCCTAGCCAGAAAAAAAGGCTAATCCCAATGATTAACTTCTAGCATGGAATCCTCACTGAAGAAGACTTTTAATAAGACTTCATACTAAACCTTACCATAGCTACATTAGTCTGAAGACTCACAGTCTGAAAATGGGGACTCTTTGTACAACTGGGCTGCCTTAAAACAAGTATTAGATGTCATCAGAGACATTCTCTGACACATCCACACAAGGCTGACATGGTCTGACATAGGACCCTCTAAAAAGCAGCAGAAGTCCAGGCAGCACTTGATACTGGGCTTGAAAGGACACATGGTACCTACTGGTAGGCACTAAAGTCAAGCCATCTACGACCAAATCCCAGTTATGAAGGTTTACAGCATGATTTCTAACCCTCCTCAACACTCTGATGGTGTCTTAGAAGGATTTGTTCATTTGCATACGGAAAGATACATCGTGGAAAATAAAATAATAAATTATAAGGGATTAAATGATCCAAGAAAAAATAATCTAACTATCAAAGTCATGTTCCTAATGCTGTGGGCTAGCAGCCACTGGAACATTTTCCCAAGGGTAGAGCCATTGATTACCTTCTTAAGACAAAACAATACTCTTACGAAGAAATATTTCTGTAGGGAATGATTCTGTATGTGCAGGGAAATTAGCATGATGACCTCTTAGCTCTAGTCCATAGACATTTTCTTTGAGTGTGTGATACCAGGTAATGAATGTACAGATTCAATGTAAAAATTAGCTGGCTTAGGAGGATTTAAAAAATAAACATGTGGAACACAGTTTGAAATATTCATGTTTTCCCCTCATGGTAGGCCAATGTAAATATTATTCCACATGTTATCAAGTAATTCAAAAGCTAAATGTACTCACCCTAAGAATGATCATGACCAAAATCTAACAAAATTCTTTTGAAGGGCTCAATGTATATAAATTAAAGGTAGCCCGAGAAAAGGTCATGATTCCATTCCGGCTCCTGGGGAAAGAACAGAGGAACATTTACTCTTGCTAGTTCAGTGAACCAGCTCCACTACTAGCCCACTCTGAGCATCATGAAATCCATACACAAGGCAAGGAACAACTATCTATGCCTTTGCTGCTCAGGAAGGCCTGATTGGTAAGACATAAAGAGAACTTGGTGCATGAGTGTGGATACTTTCTATGCACAACACAGCTATCATGATGGCTTTCATCCAGACTGAAGAAGGTAACTGTTTACAAAATGAGGAATGGTAGGATTGGGTACTGAGCAGGTGGAAAATTTTACCTTGGCCCCATGACTATTATAGTCTTAACCATGCAGTGACTCAGCTCCCAGAAAAGTAGAATGCAGTGAATTCGCTTCATCTAAGCAGCCAGCCTGTTTAATTGCTGTTGGTTGGGATAAGCTTCTCAGAGAAGGGCCACTATCCTTTTAAATCCCTCCCACACTGAGTACAAGTTTTCACTTCCAAGCAATTTTTCAAATTCAGATAATAAATTCCTCAATGAAATCTCTCTGCTCCATATTGAAGCAGGTGAAGATGCCCAATTAGCATCCAGGATTTAGAAGCTGCAGTTTAAAAGAAAAAGATAATTCCTGGTCCCTGTACTTGGTCTATCCTACTAGCTAATTTTATACAGCTCATACTTAAATTTCAGGAATAAGGGATGACTCATTGGAGGTTGTTGCAACCCTATAGGGACTGTGTAAGAAAACTATGTATCTGGATTCCTCGTCTGTGTCCAGATAGACATTTATAGGCATTGCACAGACAGAAACAGATGCTGAGAGGGAATGCTGAACATGACCCAATGGGAAATAACAATGATACGCCTGTCACAAACTAATCATAACATCACAAATGGGCAAACAATCCTTTATTGATTTGATTTATTTTTGGCTGTAACTATAGTATTAGTTTTCAGCTAATTAATGTCTTCTTTAGATGACTTGATTAGAAAGTATTCCCAAGAGAGATAAAATCAAACAGTTTTATTGTTCTTATCTGCACCCTATCTGTGGGTGCTACTCTGCTTTAGTCAGCAGTTACAGTCTATTATTCCAGTGATTCATTTCTTTCAAAGCCTTAACTGTAAATAATTACCTCCTGATAGGCAGATCCCATCTTTCAGATAGTTAAGCTTTTTTAATCACTACTTCTTAAAAATATTCTCTCAGGTTTCCCCCATGATTTATTTCTGGAAAAAAGTTATTGGTAGTGAAAAATCTTTGCTACCAGTTACAATACTTTCATCAGCCCCATAAAAGGAAGAGAAGCTGCTTCAGCAGGAATCATTTATAGATTAAACTTCTGGATACACACACAGCTTCTGCAGGATGCTGAAAGCCCATCTCTTTTAGTCAATCCAAGATTCAGAAGCAAAGGAGTATGTGACTTCAGCATTGCCAACTCTCGTAATTTGCATCCTGAGTCTTATGACAGTTCGCTGTTTCTTTTCCATTGAGCTCCAGCTCCTAGGGTCATATGATTAGGCAAGAATCTCAGATTTCCTCCTATAAAACAAATAGATTCCAGTTTCCAGACCAGAACTGCAAGCTTTCTAGCTTGAATGAACCAGGAGTTTCTTATTTTTATTTAATCATGTGATTTTTAAGTCACTTTTTTGACTATTTGATGACTGGTACAACTTCTGAATTGTCAATGGCTACAAGTCTTGAGGCTTTCTGAGCTCACTACAAAAGGGGAATGAAGGCACTTCCTTGAAGGGTTACTTTACAGTATGACAAAATCCAGGGAGGATAATTGAAATGCTGGACTAGTTGTTATATGTATCTAATCTAAGGCCACCTGCCTGGCAGATCAAGGCAAAGAGTCCCTACAGAACTATTGAGGGTGCCGATTTTTGCACTTCCTTCACTTTAGTATGGTTTCACTTAACACATCCACCTGCATAACTGAAATCAATCCAACCATAAGTGATACTCATGAACAAAAACAGTATACAAAACAAAACAGAAAAAATGTCAAAGTTAACAGGATCGGCACTAGACCAGTAAAAATAGCTGATGAACCTTGCCAGCTGTTGAAAAACTGTCTGTGGAATCAGTTCCTTTGTTCTTCTCTAATAATAGGTTTGGTTTATGTTTCTTTATTCCCCTTCTTTTCTGTTACTTTTACTGTTTTCATTTTGCTTTGATGTTGAAAACAGCCACAGCTGCAATACAAAAATTATTGTTCCTACTTTCATACACGAGTTCATGCACTCAGAGGCAACTTTCTTTACATATACACATTACATGTGCAAATGCATACTCACACATGTAAATATATCCATGCAGCAACACACACAAAATATGCATTGTTTGCGAATATACTCTGATGTCAAATGACTACAAGTAAAAAGGAATTGAGTTTGTCTAACAAAAGGAAAAATTATAAACTTGAAGATCCCTTTAATTACAAACTTCTAATAACACATAAGTACTACTTCAGCTCTGTGAAACTCTGCAAGTCCCTTCCAAAAGTTTCATATCCCTAGTTGCTCACTTATTTATTTATTTGTTATATTTACTGCAGATGCCCTGAGCATCCTAGACAACTTTTTAACTTACAGAGTCACAAGTATGACACTAGCACAGATCAATTAAAATGCAAAAATTACAGAATTCAACTTTCCTGGATACACAGTACTGAGTAACAGAACACCTCCCATTCAACTTAGTCTAATATAGTTCCTCATATGCAGAGATGAGATCAATCCTCCAGGATGCTCTGAAGTCTAATGCTCTGAGCATATTAAGAACACGAAGTTGTTGAATAACTTCCAAGAGCCAGAACTCCTTTAAAACGTGTTTGCCTCATTTCTTAAATTAGTCTCACAAACATCCCATGATGCTAGTAGATATAATTACTCCTTTTTTTGATGGGAGACAAGAGAGTAAATGGGAAGTGTAAATGGTTTATTCAAGATGACACAGGAAATCTGGGGAGAGCTGCAAAGTGAACCCAGGTCTTCCAATTCCCAATTCAGTCTTTATATCAATCACAAAACCTTCCTTCCTCCACTAGATATTTAAAAACAAAACCATTTATAACTTGACAAACAAGTTTGTTCTTTATTCATCAAACTAGATGCCTGAAGCAGATTTATTCCTCTTGAATTTTACTCAATTTATTATAGAGTCCCAATTATTACTATTTCTTAAATTATTGATACGATAACAGATCCTAACTTCTGGAACACAACTTAGGAAAAGTAGCAGAAAAATATATCACATCAGCTCAGGTCATAGAATCACTTAGATGGATCAGGCAATAGTTAAAGCAAATAAACTTAGGATCATTGATGAAACTCCTTGGAAAACATTGTAGTATAACTATACAAAAGAGTGGAAGCAGGAGTCAAGGTTTTTAAATTCTGCTTCTAATTATCATTATTATTATTATACAGCATTAACATTTTAGTTCAGGATCTCATTTTGTATTTCTCAATTAATAAAAAAACACAGGTCCTACTTCCCAGAGTTTACATTTGAAAAGATGAGATTATAACCTACCACAGACATGTTTAGCATTATTTGGCAAATCGTATCTATTTTCTTACTCATTTTTCTTCTTTGTAAATGAATTATAATAACAGCTACTTCCCTAGTTTGCTGCTCAGTTGCAAGGCCTCAATTAACAGGGTGGGGAGGTGATTTCATCTTTATAATTTATGATAGAGTCACAGGAGGCATTTGCAAGGTGAGACACCATAGGACTGAACTCCAAAAGCTAAAGGCAAATTTCTAACTAAATACAACTTCAGAAAAATGTTACCAGCTCTGAAATAGACATATCTGTGCATGTATTAAAATTATACATGTGTAAATATACAGTTAAAAATTCAGAAAGATGATTAGGAACCATGTTGAAATGTATATACATATGTGTTGAATATACTACTATCTCTTGGAAATGTACCAAGCACAGCTTCAAATTGCTAGAAATTGTTACCATTAGTTCACCTTACCAGGAAGATAAAAAGAAACTGTTCCAAGAATCTGAATAAAGAAATACAGTTCACAGAGGTGACAGGAACACAGCTAGCAGCAGAAACAGGTTATTTGAAGTTTTTAACTATTTTGGTATTTCTCTTCTAATTTTTTCCCAGTTCTTTTTACAGTGCCAGCAGCCAGAGTGAACTATCCTTCCTTTCATCCTGTCTGCTTCCTTTGGATACTTCCTATTCCTGATAAAAACATTTTGCAATGTTCAGTGGTGCTGTAGATCTACAACAGGAAACAGCTGGTTTGGGCAGCTGGCAGACACAGGGCAGCAGGAAAGATGGGTCTTGGGTTCCAGCATTGAAGCTCCTGTGACCCAACATGTTCTATGGCTTCAAGTTATTATATGGTGAACTCTACCTAGAAACAGTAGCATGGCCATCAAGGGAGGAAAAGCCCTGCTGTGAAACAATGCTGACCTCTGACAGGTGGTATGGACCATGTGATAAGAGGAGAAAAGAGGATTTAATTTCTAGCTAAGGCTCTCTGTCATAACTGTAGATGGTTGGTGAAAAGTTATCAGTGCACTCTGGAAAGATTGTATTCGTAATTTGTTATATGGCGGGAAGCAATCTTTAAGATGTGACTTGGTGGGGGGTGAAGGGGAAACTATTTACTAGAACTATTGTCATCTCAGCAAGAACAACATCAGCTTCCTCTTGAATTTTTATTTTTCCTGGAGAAAAAAAATCTCATATTTTCTGCCACTCTTCTTGCCCCAGGGAAGCAGACCTAATGGGGGAAAGTCAGCTGCTCTCCCTCTCCGTTGAGGACTGAACAGCATTTTTACAGAAGGAAGGAGAGGACAGGAAAAGCCCATTATTTCAGGAAGCAAATTCTTTATCCCTAGTCTTCTGGCTCTTGAATGTCTCTTCACCAGTCTTCCTCCTGCTAATCTGAAGAAATGGGGGAATCCTAAAACAGACAATCTTATTCTGAATGGAGAAAGATAGATGCAGCAGGGGAAAATGTCTATTTTCAGATCTCCAGGATGTAAAAATAGGAGAACTAAAGATATGTGTCTTTGGAGGAGAAAAAGAGCTGTGTGGAGTGAAGAGATAGATAAGTGGATTTTGATACAACTGATGAGACTAGAAATTATAAAAGAGCTCTAGGAAAGGGGCACTGAATCATCTTATCCTATGCATGTGTGGGAGCTAGGACACTTAAGACTATCCTCTAGGGGACTGAAAAGACATGGGAAAAGTTCTAAAGCTTAAAGACACACAAAAAATTCAATGTAGTCCTTTTTAAACAAAACAGATCTAATACACAAAAACTTTGTGAATTAATCCCATAGTTTTGCAATTCATGCTTGTGATTTTTGATACTCTGGAATTGTCAATCCTATGCAGTTCGTAAACACAAATGTGATACAGCTTTTCGTATGGGTGCAAGGAAGAAAAATAAAGTGTCTCCCAGAGCATTTATAACACTTATAGAATGACTTTATTTTCCTCTCCAGAAAATAGGTTCATGAAGAGGGATGGTCCATCAACACTTTGCAGGGAAAGCCCACCAGATGATTGAGCACTTGAGTTAAGGGTTTTTCTGTTCTTGCCAATCAAATAAAATTCTCTTGTTCCTTTTGTTTTGCTTCTTCTTATTTTCTGAGGTGTATAATTCCACCACCCAGGTCTAAGAGGACACACCCACATGGTTTTTCTGTACTACCTAACATGATGCCCCACTGTCTTCCCACCATGCTTGGTTCTCCCACACATTCATTGGCCATTCTGCTGTCTTCACAGTACACAGAGATGGAGATTGGTACTCAGTTATGACTTAGGATGAAAACTGACAATTCTTGAAGGGGACAGTTGTTAAAGTGGAAAAAAAATCTTAATTTTTATTCTGTTCTTTATGCTGTCAGTTTTCTTGGGACTGCTGAAATCTATTCAGTGAGAAAATCATTTTATTATGCTGGAGTAGAATTAAGCAAATGATTGAATGATTTAATTAAAGATATGTCACTCTTCTGTCTTTCAAACACTGCCTGAGTACTAGAGCTTATTGTACTGCTTTTATTTAATCTTACTCCTTTTTAGTCCTGACCCTTTTAACTTTGGTCCTCTGTGTATTGAGTTTGGGTGAGATGGAGTTAATGTCCCCATAGCAGTCCTCAGAGCACTGTGCCTTGGGTTAAAGATAGCACATGGTGCTGTGATTTCTGCTGGGCAGGGCTGGCACAGCACCAATGGGATGGAGTGGACAAGATCTTGGGAAAGGACACAACCAGGACAACTGGCCCAAACTGACCAAAGGGCTATTTCATATCATATGATGTCAGCTCAGTAATATAAGGGGATGGAAGTGGGGCATCTGAGGGAAGAAGACGCCTGTCCCCCCGAACAACCATTACATGTTTCGGAGCCCTGCTTCCTGGGAGAGGGCCGGACATCGCCTGTTACGGGAAGTAGAGACTAAAGCTTAATTTTGCTTTGCTTGTCTTTGCACACACGGCCTTGCCTTTCTTTGTTTGCTTATTAACTGCCTTTACTGAAACCCAGAGGCTGCTTTCATCTCATTCTCTTCCCTGTTGTCGTGCTGAGGAAGGCATAGGGGGAGGACATGAAAGAGAATCTTGGTGGGTACCTGGTGCTCGGCCAAGGTCGACCCACCACAATCTACCATCTTAATAAGTCAATCAAACTAGAGGCGCTGTCATGGGGGATGCTTTTCTTTAATTTCAGAATGGGTGAATCAAGTGCCAGTGCTTGAACAAATACAACCTGTTAGATCCTCATGAGGATAAAAAATTAATAACTTTACTTGAAAAGAGTTTTTGATCCTAAATCCATGGTCACTGTGGGTCAAGTGTGCCAACTCCAAACCAGAGTGATTTGGAATGATTTATGCTTCATCTCCTTGTTTGTATTATTTTCCATTTGATAATATCCTGTGCAGATCGGTAGAAGGAAAAGGAGTGAGAACTGTGAGATCACTAGGTCTGGACAACTAGAGAACCGTGACTGTGGAGTATACAACAATGTGTACTCTCCTCTGGTATACAGTCCACATCTACAAAATTACCTTGTCTGAGGTTTTCCACAAATACAGCCATGAAGAAACTCTGAGGCAGTGTTTGGATTTTTACACTGCAGGTTCCATAAAGGAGCAGTTTAAACAGGTGGGGAGAAGAAGCAGCACAGGAAAAAATTTAAACTCTTACAGGATTTACCAACTAGTCAGAAGGCACTGGGTGGTGATTTGGCCTGAGCCGTTGGCTAATATCACCAAATGACCTTTCACTATTTGTTTGACCTCTTCGTGCTTCAGCAAGTTCAACTGGAAATAAAAGCAAGACTTCACTGGAAACCAGACATTGAGTGTAAACTGTGGTTTCCTAGATAAATAAATTACAAAAGAAAGTTTTATAGGAGTCACACGGCCAGTGTCTAGCACTTTGAACAGGCAATGGGTAACAAAAACCGTATGTGGGAATGCTGTGTGGCAACATTGCTGTACTGCAGATTCCCCATCCAAATTTGCAAATAATCTAAACAGCTTCTAATTCTGAGCCTTAGAAATGACGGTGAGCCAAGATAGAATCCCCTTGGGGCAGTACCCTGTCGTAGCAGCATTACTACTGGTTGCACTCAGATATTTCACAGAGTTAAGCAAAACTTGATGGCAGAAGTGGGGAAAATGTATCTCATAAAAATATGAATCTAATCTGCTTTACTTTTCTTCATATAGCACTGGTTCCAACTGGTAAGCATTTACTCAAATGAGTTATCTCATTGAGCTCAATGGGATTTTCCTTAGCAGTATGTGATATGGTAAATTGAAGGATGACCTTGCATTGGCGAGTGACTGAGATTTTGAGCATTTTATTCCAAATTTGAACATGTAAGTAATCATTTCAGTTTGAGTGAATGGAAGGCATTTCTCAAGTACTTGGGAAAAACATACAAGGAAGCCTGATTGCCTCAAGATCCCAGTTGAGCAACTTATCTCACAGACCTGAATCACAGTAAATTTATTTTAACTTTTATAACCGTGGACTTTCTAGAAGCCTATCATCTCTGATGAGGTCTGCTTTATCACTCAGTCTCAGATCACTTGCTAGTATAAGGTCATTCTCAATTTTTGATATGGTTAATCATGTTTCATTATTGACCAAAACTGATATTTGTTTGCATTTTTCAAATTCAGAAAGGTTGTGTAACTCAGGAGATCAATGTTGCAATGGAGGAAACATGCTGCATTCAGGCTATATTGACTTCATTCCTGGCAGCACTGACATATCTCATAAAGCTAACTGCCAAAATTCAGACCTATAGAGATCTAATGAGATTTAACGCCTTAGTACTCTGTTATCTACCAGGAATTTTGCACCTTTTCTCTTCAGGTCTCTATTCTTGACCTCTGCCACAAATTATCAACAGACTGGACTCCACTCTGAGCCTGCTTGTTTCACATTTCATTGACTGATATGCAACACCAAGAGATGACCATGCATCACATCAGGGAGCCTACAACCCTTATGCCTGCTTGTTCAAATGCTATTTCACAATCCTTGTGAAGACACCTCAGTCAGAATGGTGGCACATGCTGATAGCTCACCTGACCTCCCCACTATACCATGACATGTTTCACTCCCCTGTGATTCATATCAAATCCTGACACACACACCTCCCCCCCTTCTTTCTCACATCAGGAATTTTCAGTGGGACTTGGCAGAAAGAATGACTGTCAGCTGTGGTGAGCCACTTTCTCACTGGGAATCTTATTGTTTGGCAACTAGCATTTAATTGCTTCAGAATTGTGCTGAATTGTTTCCACTCTGGTCAAAGCTAGAGTGTATTGCCAGCAGACACAGATGGGGTTGTCAAGAAAATTTGAAGTGCTGATACAGCCACGTGCAGGCTATGACTCACAGTGGAGGACTACCCTCTGTAGATCAGCTGAGTCTAGGCTGACAATTCTGCCACCAAGAATGTTGTGTCTTGGCTTATGCAAACTTTAGTAATATTTATGTTACCTACATGACAAAGAATCAGACAAAAGGACCTCTAGACCGTTATTCTTAGAGTGCCTTCTACACGTCACTAATTCAAAGGGATTTTGACTGTTGAATCAGCTAAAACAAGGGAAATGCATAACAAAGCTCACTCTTCCAAATTAAAGTGGATTTTTATGTTACGTATTCAATAGAAAGGACTTTTAAGGAAATCCTTGACAGTAACTTACATAGGCAGAGCTCCACAAGATACTGAAATAAGGCCAGAAGCTCAAGCTTCTCAGGAGCTTGTCAGAAGCAGATATTGCAATGTAGGTAGCACTCACTGTGGTCTGTTGCTATAATACCACCTTGCCTTCTTCCATGTTACACTCACCTCAATACATTTGCTGTCTGGAGAGCAGAAAGCACAGGCAGCTCTTACTGTGAGTGGTCCTTGCCCTGCCTGCACATGTGGCTGAGGAAAAAGAGGTTTCTTAATATACACATAGTTCTTGCCCTAATTGCTTTCAAAAGACATGATAGTAATACAGCTCTCAGAGTGTCTGCGAGTGAGTTGCATTCCAGATTGCTGGCTTTCCTATTGTTTTCCTCCTTGCTGTGTGGAAAAAAAGCAATTCTGTATATAAAAACCCTGTTGGGAGAAACATGTTTTTTTTCCCCAACAGTGAGCAGATGGCCCACAGATTTTGTGCATCATTTGTAAATTATTTCAAAGTCTATTTATCTATTCCAAAGAGATTACTGGAATCTACATCTGCATTTTCATGTAATTGTTTCCATGTCACATGAATGAGGCATAAGAGGGTTACAAAGGAAAGATGATCACCTATAACCATAGCTGGCTGACATCTGCAAGAATATGGAGAACCTATCTACTAAACTCTTGTTTACTACACCTCTTTCTTTAGTCCCTATTTCTTTTTTAATAAATTTTTCAGGAGAGAGCAAGAAATCAGTGTTACTGAAAAATCTTCAAGATGACAAATCTCTAACTCACAGAAATTGGGACAACAAGATTCTCAAGTGATCACCTATTCCCATCTCTGGATGTAAAGCAAGACCAATTCTTCCCAAAACAGCCCTGACAGATGTTTGTTTACCTTGTTCTAGAAAAAAGAAAATGTGAAAATTTTGCCAATTGCAAAAAGAAAAAAAAAAGAAAAAAGTATTATGAACTCTGAAAGATTTAATCTCAGGTGCAAATCAAGACTTTTTTAGGACGTAAAAGAACAGGAAATTTCGATATTGTCACAGCAATAGTAGTTGTAATCTGACTCTTTCTTCAGTGCACACTCAGTTACTTGTCAATGTGTGGAGACAAAAAGGTTTAAGCATTCTTCAGTTCTTGAGATGAGAGAGGAAGAGACAGGATCTTTTGAGAGGTGACTTCAGAGATAGGATAGAGGCAACTGAACAAGTGGATGTAGAATAATTATGGGCATCCACAGAGTAGCAGACAGCCTCTGGGCTGGCCTTCAATAAGCCAATGCCAAAAGGCTTCTTTGAAGAAAGTATAAGAAGCAGGCTCTAATCCTGTGATTATAAGATAGATACATATGGGGCTGAGATCAACACTTCTTCTAAGGAAAGAACTGAATGAAGAGAGGATGGAAACCTGCTGGGTAGACTAAGTCAAGAGAGCTCTTTCAGGAAGTTGACTAATTTAAAAGAATTTTTCAGCCATACTGAAATGAAAACCATAAAAACTTGAGCTCAATCAGTTTATTAAAGATTGAAAGGTGTCTAGGTAATTCAGTACAGGAGCTCACAAATGGAAAAGATATATTGTGAGGGAGATAGAAGGGAGGTACTTTCCACTTTGTTGCTGAAGTCGTTGCAAGTTGATAGGAGGAAGATGAAGTCAGATTTGTGCAAGTAAAACAAATTAAACTTTAAAAAACAGTAGCACTTAATTCTGCATCTTAAAGGATGTACTAATCAAAATGGTTCTTTAGTTACACCAAATTACGAGAAACCATTTGACCAGTTTTGGAAAAGCACTGAGATCCTCGATAATACTTGATCATTCTACCTAGAGATTTACTTCTAAGTTTTGTATCAGTCTGTAGAGTAAAGATTTGACACAAGTTTTGCGAAGGGCAAAAAGAGGTAAGGAATTTGCATAAAGACTAGTTGTTACAAAAGGGAACATGGATACAGTTATTTTGGTCACACCTTTCCAAAAAGATGACTATTAAATATGAACTCTAGAAGATATTTAGATTAGTTCTATGTTTCCCAGTATTACCCAAAATCTGCTGTCATGCATTACACACAGGAATTCCTGCCATAGTTAAGAATAGATAGCAGAGCCTACTTATTAATGAATAAATTAGGTCAGTGGGAGTTCTGTTGAGGATTTCACTTGAATGACAGGAAGGATACCGTGGTCTCAGTGTAATCCAAGACACTGGAAAGACAGAGTCTAATATAGGATACAAAGGGTTCCTCATTATAAAAAAAAATTAAAAAGCATTGCAGTAAACCTACAAAAAAAATCTTTGACATTTTCTTGGGATTTCCTATGCTCTGAGTGCTAGGAATATGAATGGCAAGGGAGCAGAGTACCACAGAGAAATTAAGGGGATGCTCTTTCTGTCCTCTTAGCAGAAGAACAGACAATGAGTTACACAGGCCAAGATCTGTGGTTTTCAATCCTATGTAAAGTTTAAGGAACTGTGAAAGTAATTGCTCATGATTTTTGAAGTTTTCCCATCTCTTTCCATAAGGAAGGTGCAACTTCACTTGATAACCACCTGAACAGGTAACACATCTCTACCTCTCAGTGCCCTTAATTCTCACGTTATCTCTCCCAAGAAATGAAATTAATTAGTCTCACTTAACTGCACTCAATATATGACTATTGGAGAGCAAAGCAATGAACTTTGGTATACATCAGCTTAGAATAGCCAATGCACTTTTCTGTACTTAAGGCTCTGTTAAATCTCTGAAAATGTACTTTGTATTTTTCAAGCTCAATTTGGACATTTTCTCTTTATCTGATTGTATTTCTGGTGTTTAAGGCTATTCTTGAGATCAGATTTCTGTTAACATTAGATATCCTTGTTTTGTGTTTATGCAAACAAAGAGCATGAGCCAGGGCTAAAATGAAAAAAAAAAATAAAAAGAAGAAAATAGAAAAGAGCTGGAGGGGCTTATCTTGCAGAGAGAAAAATGTATTAATCACAGATTTATTTATCCATTACAGCTGTGTGTATCTGTATTATTACAAGAAATACACAGTAATCACAAATATTCTTAGTGATATATGTTTAGCAGGTAGTTTGCAAACACTGCAACTTTCCCTCTTGAGCATATATTCTCCTTTACACAGCAGAAAGGCCCAGATCCCTGACTAAAGCTACTACACTCTGCTGTCATGCAAATGAATCACTCATTTTGTCTGTCACAAACTCAGAGGCCATAAGAAGTTCTGGAATGTCCTGAAATAGTTCCTATTTTCAAGAAGGGTAACAGGAATGACCCTGGTAATTACAGGCCTGTTAGTCTTACTTCTATATCAGGCAAAATTATGGAGAGGATCATTCTGGGAGCCATCAATAAGCACCTGTCAGGAAACGCAATTATTAGTCTTAGTCAGCATGATTTCATAAAAAGGAAGTCATGTTTGACAAACTTGATTTCCTTTTATGATGAGATTACCTATCTAGTTGATCAAGGGAGACCAGCTGATGTCATCTTCTTGGACTTTAGTAAAGCTTTTGACACTGTCTCCCATAGTATCCTTTTAGATAAAATGTCAAACATTAAGATGGATAAAAAAATCATCAGATAAGTATACAACTGGCTGAGGGATAGAGCCCAAAGGGTTGTGGTGAATGGAGTTAATTCGGGCTGGAGGCAGGTGATGAGTGGGGTACCACAGGGATCCATCTTGGGACCAATACTGTTTAATAACTTTATAAATGACTTAGATGTAGGACTTGAAGGACTAGTAAGTGAGTTTGCAGATGATACTAAGTTGGGGGGTGCTGTGGACTCCATTGCAGGATGTGAGGCTCTCCAGAGGGATTTGGATAGGTTAGAGGTCTGGGCAGTCACAAACCAAATGAAATTTAACAAGAGTAAGTGCCAGGTTTTACACCTGGGGAGGTGTAACCCAAAAAACACCTACTTTCTGGGGAATGTTAGACTGGAATGCAGCACAGCTGAGAGGGATCTGGGAGTAATACTAGATTACAAAACGAAGATGAGTCAGCAGCGTGCCTCAGCAGCCAAGAGAGCCAACCCCATCTTGGGGTGCATCAAGCACTCCATCACTAGTCAAGCGAGAGAAGTGATAGTTCCACTTTACTCAGCACTGGTGCTGCCTCACCCGGAGTATTGCATGCAGTTCTTGGGCTCCACAATACAAGAAGGACATGAAGTTGCTGGAGAGTGTCCAGCGGAGGGCAAAAAAGATGGGTAAGGACTTGGAGGGGAAGTCATATGAAGAAAGACTAAAATCACATGGCCTGTTCAGTCTGGAGAAGAGAAGGCTGAGGGGAGATCTCATTGCAGTAGCCTCCTCACCAGAGAGAGAGGAGTGGGAGCTGAACTCTTCTCTTTAGTGAACACTGACTGGACATGGGGGAATGATATGAAGCTGTCCTGGGGGAAATTCAGGCTGTAAGTTAGGAAAAAGTTTTTCATCCAGAGGGTGGTAGAGCATTGGAACAGGCTCCCCAGGGAGGTGGTCATGGCTCCAAATCTTGTTGAGTTTAAGAGACACTTTGACAATGCCCTTAGTCACCTCATGTGATCTTGGGCTTTTTTCCTGTGCCTAATGGGAGTTGGACTTGATGATCCTTGTGGGTCCCTTCCAACTCGGGTTGTTCTATGATTCTATGAAATTGTCCAAATAGAATTTGTTTAGGCTGTTTTAGTTGAAGCTACTGAAGCAATCTATTTAAAACTTGGCTTGAACTTTGAACACTCAAAGGGACTTATATAGGTCAGGCTCTAAGTACAAATTTTATTGTCATAGTAGCTGTGAAGAGGATTGTCATTCATACTTACAACTAAACAAAACAGGTTTTGACGAAATGTCAAAAAAACATTTGCTTGTGGGGTTAGGCCAAAACTGAACATCCAATTTTAGTAAGAATTAATATGTTAGAAATAACAAGGAAGAAGGATTTTGTACCTGAGCAAGAACAGACAAGAGAGTAAGACTGGACAACACCAAGACCATAAATTTAACATCAACATAGATATTATAATGTACTATAAAACTCTATGGACAATCTATTGAATGGTCTATTATGGGGTTTTGGTTTGTTTTGTTTCGTTGGTTGTTTTTTTCCTTTCTATCTTTAGTGGTCTTTTCTTGTGTCTTTTCTTATGTTGCAAGAGCGAGTGTTTGTGCAGAAGGTCCTTAGTTTTATGTCCCATGTACCAGGCTGCTTCAGTACAGTACTCTACACTCAGCAACCCATGTCCATGTGGTTATGAACTTAAAAAATTTGGATTTCATCTGGTGCTGGTCTCTCCCCCAAAATATGAAGTCAGTATTTTCATCACTCTTATGCATTTTTCCCTTTATTATTGCAATATTATGAAGCACAACTAACAAATGGGCTCAAGATACATAGATCTTAAGGAAAGCATGTTCCAGGCAGGGTCAGGAGTGAAGAGCATGCTTGTGGCAGCCCAGGGAAGGATCTGACATGGGAATGAAAATTACACACTTCCACCCAGTGGCGAAATGACCTTCAGAGAAAACTGATGATCAGATTTGACCCACTTAGGAATCCAATTCAAGAATACTTAGTATAGGGTCCAGTAGAACTTTCACTATGCATTTTGAAAAACCTTATTTTGATATTTTTAAGTATCCTGTCATGATACAAATGTTTAGGTTTTAGATATGCTGATAAGAATGTAATTCAATAACAGTTTGGCATAGTGTAGGAAAAAATGCGGACAAGATATTTGGGCAATTTTTTTCACAATAATCCTTCCTTTCTTGCTTTTCAGCCAAGTCCCAAATGTACTTTCAGACACACATTTTGTCTACATTCTCTTCAGACATTTTATATCACAATTTCCTTGACTATAAACAGTTTATGTTAGTATTACATGACGCCAAGCTTTACTGGTGAATCTTGCACGTGGGATCAGAGAGTTGTTACGACACCCTATGAACAGACCCAGAACACTGATAATGGTCAAATCACATCCGCAGTTATGCTTTTCAGAAGAATATTCTTGTTTGATCCTTACTCACTTATCGATAAAAACTCCCGCTGATCAGCATCTGAACACAAAGCAGTGGACTGATTCTTTCCTTTGCAGAAAGGTCTAAATTTTAAAAGTAGTATTACAAGACTGCATAACATCTAGTGTAAGTTCTTCTCACTGAGATTTAAAAATTCTCTTCACCTTTGCCTTTGGACACACATGAAGAGGAACTAATATTTATTAAATTTTTTTGTTTAGGACCACTGAAGAAAAATATGAGGCTTTTCTTTATGCATATTTAGGTTCAGATCTTACACTTTAACTATAAACTGACTTATACTCTTACTAGTGAATTATTCAGTACTCACACTTACTAGAACTAATTAATGCCTTTTCTCAACTCCCATCTGGAATAAAAATCATCAAAAGTTTTACGCATATCTAGCTTCCTTTAACTCACTGACATGAATGCTGAGGCCTGATCTAATTATAGAAACTGTCATTAGGCAGGTTCCAAATTCCAGAGCATGTTTTATACTGTGCAGTGTATTCTATTGCATTTCCCCAAACTGAATACACACAACTTTGAGTAAACTTGCAGCTTCTTCTTTCCTACATAGTGTGATATTTTTTTCTAATGAAGATCTCATTAACTGGAGGCACTCATTCAGCTGAGTAAATAACAAATGTTTGACCACTTAGGGAGAGCATGTGCCATGGAAGTTCTCCAGAACTCCTATATTTTCTGGAGGAAATGAAATCACAAGAATGAGGGTGGCAGCACTGACAATGGGACCGTCAGACAGGCACGTAGAGAACATTTCCAATAAGCATCAAATAAATTTAAATACAGCACCAATTATATTTAACCAGTGGTTAATTTTTAATAAACATACATATACACATTCCACCTAACTAAATGCAACTAAAAAAAAATAAAAGAAAAACAAAACAAAAAAATCCCTCCAAGAGAAAAGAACCAACCCTATATTAAACTATTAGTCCCATTTCTGTGCTTGAATTAATCAATTCCATAACCTGCATCAAATCCGAATCCTGAAAACCAAATCTCTACCCAATTCAGCAAGTACCATATACCAAAAAAGAAATTAATAGGAGTTTGACCTTTCTTCATGATCTTGACACATGTTGGTACACCTTTACCCTTGCACATGGCAAGTCTCAGTGACATAACAGTGTAATGTAGGCTCAAGTGAGATGAATAAACTGTGCCAGAATGAAAATTCATAACAAGAACAGCCATGAATGCTACTTTTTGAAGAGCTTTCAAAAAAAAAAAAAAAAGGTATCTAGAATACTTCATCTAATCATTTACTGCAAAGTGCACACACTTACTTTTTTTTGTATGTTCCCAAGGACATTTTCAAGCATTTTGTCAGCATTTTCTGGACTCTTAGCTGCTACAGCCACATGACCATTAGCAGTGGGTAATTTGACTTGGATTCACTGTTGAGATAAAAATAGAACATGTGGTTGATACATAAGGAAGTAGATACTTTAGCAAATTTGTGTTATTTTAGAGGGTCGGGAATACTTACTGTAGTATAGTTTCTGCGGGAAGGGTGGAATTAAACAACAAAAATCAAAACTTAACTTGCATCCCAAGTTTTGTTACGGGTCTTTCTGTATTTTTTGGCACAATTAGTATTTGCTAAAGGAAGAATTTGGTAGCCCATTAGAAGCTTAAGCCCTAAGTGACACTATTTCTCAGGCCAGGAACAAAGCAATCAATTACTAGCAAACAGCAGCAACAACAGCTGGTAGAGAACATTGTATAAGAGCAGTGCTGAATAAGCCTAGGGTAAATGAAATGTATCTTTGATAGAAATCGTATGTCAGGCCTACACTGATGAAGCTGCAATATTTCCCATGCTTCATACTAATGAAAAACAGTCTTCAAGTCTTCCGGGAAAAGTTGCTCTTTTTCAGCAAAATATTTTTGTTTGAATTTTGTTATTTCTACGGATATTTTCTGGGAGAGAAAAAAAAATCACTGTTAATTATCTTCAACAGTTTCCTATTTATAGCTAAGATTGTTTCTCCATCATGTAGAAAGTATGCTCAATTACTGCTTAACAAAAAATACCGGAAAGTAATGATATTTGTCTCCAGTTCAGGTGCCTAAAAATTGCTTATATGGAAACTACTTTAGTACTGCCTAATCAGTGTCCATTTCTTTACATATCTATTTCATTCTTTTCATTTTGGTTCCCAAATGCAAGGGTTGGGATATAACATATCCATTTTGAAAAATTTGACTTGAGTTTACAGTTCAGCTGCAACTGTCAATTTGACAAACTGTCCTAGTTCATGACAAGTTCAAACAAACCACAATTGTTCTTTCTCAGTTTAATCAGCAGATAATGTAAATAGTATGGCTACAAACCGGGTAACATTTAGGAATCAGTCATCTCAGGCTTTTGACATGGGCGGTGGAGAGAGAGGGGAACCTCTGGCTTTCCATGGAGGAAGCACATGCCATCTTCAGGTGTGTAAAACTAAGTGATAGGAACCCAGGCTGAGGGATTTGTGTCTCCACACCAGCTGTAAAAGGGGCTTGGAGCAACTTGGATCTCCTTTGGCATTTGAATTAAGTGGCCCAGGAAGCTGGTGTAACTCACATTCTGGTCACGAATGAGCCCTTTCTGGAAAGCTGAAACCATTTTAGAAATAGATTAGATTAAATTGTGCATTTTACATTGTGCTCAAATAAGTACTTTGCATGCTAAAGTTCCAGGTCCAATACTTCCTCACAATTTTTGATACTAGAGCAAGCAGAGTAAATGATGGAACAAACAAAACTATGACATTCAGTGACATCTTTGAAGGGGTAATTTTGAATCTTGCCTAGCTTCCTAAAACACCAGAATCATAACATATAACATGATTCATATCAAAAGATGTCAGGGTAACACACCATATCAAACACTAAAGGAACTGAGAGTCTGTCACCTCCCAATGACCAACTCTAAGTTGGACCATGCCAGTAGAATGAATTGAAAGTCCTCCATATCCTCTACACCCAGAAGTTGTTTATCAGCCTCTATGAAATTAGTGAGGACTCTTCATCTAGCAGAAAGAAGAATGTAAATCTCAAAATGAGAGTGACACCACAGAGGAATAAAAGGAGGAAGCCGCTGCCTCGGAAGAGAAAAGGAAGTATTTTTTTTAGTCCTCTATCTCTAATAACCAGAACTTGTCATGAGCACTAATTTAGTGCAAATTTAAGTGCTTTTATAAAGAAAAATAAGAAAAAAAATTCTGGCTACTAACACAAAAATATCTAAACAAAGGCCACCAACTCCTTTTCATCAGCTGAGTAACCCATGGCTAAAAGGCAACCAGGTAGAAGGTGTAACACATTTTACCAGGCTGCTGAGCCTGCACATTGAAAGATTTGTCATTGCTCCGCTAATAAAAAAAAACAAACACCAAAGAATATTCATAAAACCAAACCATTTCAGCCCCACAGATACAACCCCTGGCATCACAATGAATTGCAGCAAGTGTTACATCCCCGGAAGTATTATAAAGCTCAAATCTGACTGTACCCTTTTTCTTATTGTAAGTCTGTGATCCTGATTCGAGCACCTCCTGTTGCAGGAGAAGGAGTGGGGCTCCAAATGGCAGCAGGCAGGAGGCTTGGAGACTTTTGCCCCTTTAATGACTTGCAAATCAAAAGCATGAAGATCAAACTACATATCTCCAACCATTTTCCCATTCAGGCTTGGTAGTCTGCATCATTTTCTCCTACAGCATTCCTTTTATTCTTAATACTAGTGTCAGTCTTTTTGGTGCATTTTTTAACATGCAGGGGGTTAAAGAGAGAAGGGGGTAGGGTGGGAGAAGGGATCTATCCAATGATCTCAAAGCATATGTTTTTGATTCTAATAAGATTATGGATACCAAAGGAATAAAAATGGAAATCACTACTGCCAAGATATGAAAGAAAGTTTGCATAGTAAAATAATTTAAACCCTAACATTTGGACCCAATAAGGCTAACAGAACGTTTATTCCATATTTTTGGAAAGTATGCTTTTTCTGCACATTAAGTGGTACCAATAAAAAATAATGATTCTCACTCAGTTTATTTCTATAAATTATATTGGTTTATAGTTTTCCAGGGCACGGTTATGTGTCAGATTCTATGGCAAACACCTGGGTGTAAAATGAAATAAGCCTGTTACTTCCAGTGGGGGTTGTGGGGAGAAGAGCAACAACCCTCTGTTTTCCCAAAAATGTACCTATTTGCAAGAAAATTGGATTGCAGCTCATCTGAAAATAGCCAAATTCTTTTTCACACTTCAGGAATTATCATTTGCATCTCCCTTCAACTTGCTAGTGATATAAAACTGAACCCTTCAGGGACTTGGAACCAGACATAGCAGCAGCTTCAGACATGAACATGAGTTTGATGGTCTTTGCCCAGTGCCTAATGGAAGATTGCCCATATCAGGATTTTTCCCTTTGATTTAGCGTAGACTTATCGTACATAATAGCACTGTACATAAGAATACAATGCAGTATATGTATGTGATTTTGTCATTTTCAGTAGTTATGATATTACAAAGACTAGCACTCAGAGATTATGGATAGGTTACATTTAAGAATGCCCTTACAGCATCAATTTGATCTCTTTTATGTATGTACTATAATTACCACTGGTTGGAAGTGTTCCATCAAAACTTTTTTAAAATATTTTAAAGTAAAAAAACCAGTTTTTCTGTGGGAAAATGTTACTTTTTCCAGAAACGCATCAATTTTCCATAGGGAAAATGTAAGCAATATACATTCTTTTGGGTCAAGTCAACTGGATGCTAAATATTTCGGCTTGTCAAGATGAATAAAACCACCTCCTTTTGGGTCAGCATGACAGAAATGTGTATGTGACAAAACTCTTGTGGTGAATCACAGAACTTGTAGCTTAGATGAGCTCCTCTGCTGCAGGACACATATAGTGCAGTCCTCCTCTTGCCAACTTTTCCACCATGTTGCAAGTGGCAACATAAGACAATGCACCTTGAAAGCAACAGGATGCCATACAGCAGCTCAGGAGTCACCTGAAACTGAAACAAAATACGAGATTCATTTCATTATACCTTTGCCATCTAGAAATTAGTCATGGTGTCCAAATAGCATGATTAAAATCTCGTGATTAGAGACAGTAAATGCCTCCAGAAGACAATTTATGCTCTCCAAAGATAGATAATTAAGATAGGTAACACTGCAGGGGAATTAATCTCTGCCACCTTTCTCTATTGATACATGATGAAGCACAGGTGCCCATATTAGACTGTACAATAACTTTGCTGAGAGCAGTGAGATGCTCCTACCTTTTAGTTTGACATCCTTCCCAATCAGCTCTGTCCTGTTTTTTGCGGAAATGTGTGTCTGCCTTCAGCCTCACAGTTGAAATGTAGGGGAAAATCCTTGTGCATGAACAGTGCCCTGATGATTTCACTCAAGTTTCACATCAGTAAAGATTTCTATGTAGGCCTGGGAGAGTGGGTATCAAAACTAATCAATTATGTACCCTAGCAAAAAAGTAATAACTACCATCTATAAAGTAAGATACACTGTTATAGGAAAATGGACATAATTTTTGTACACAGGGACAGCTCTTGTAATCTCTTACAAGTTAGCAACTACTTAACTAAAGGCAATAATACATGCCATAACGCATGTATCTAGAGACGTAATTATTGTCGAAATAGAGTTGTGCTTGCTGTGAAGTGCCGAAGGACAATCAAGAACAATGTACCTACATGGTAACCACTGCCTACAATCTATGGAGTGGATGTCCTTTTCCCTGCAGAATTTTGTTTGACCTGACAGGACAGAAGGAAGATAAGAGAAGGCAATACAACAATACCAGCTCATGATGGCATCTAGTGCCATGTTAGAGCCATGTGTGAGTGGTGTATTTGCTAAAAATTGAGACTATCCAGAGAGGAAAGGCACTGAGGAGAGAAAGCAGGAATATATGAGAGAGACAAGCAGGGAGAGAAAAGGAAGTTATGGCAACTTCCTATGGCAAATTACACTGGAGAGAGGGAGAGTCCAAAGTGCATGCCTCAATAACTTTTGCATTTCTTGAATTTACAATACTCACTTTTGCAATCTTATAAAATGTTCATAATATTGTTTTAGAATACAGAATATAAACCATATGTGCCTGAGTCAAACTACATATAATATGCATGTCCTGGGTATTGTGTTTTGCAAATTTAGCAAGAGTCTCACACACACGGCTCTCATTAGCATATGTGCAACCACAGTGAAGTTAATAGGATTAGAGCTTGTCAGGAATTTTTCAATTAAACTTTTCTTTTTTTTTTCTTTTTTATTCATTGGAAAATGTCACTTCATTGAAATTTAAACTGGGCATGAGAACCTAGTGTTTTGGGATGCAATTTACTTTAGGAAAGGTTCCTCAAGTCCTGGAATTTTGATCAAAACAAGGGAAAAATAAAAGCTCAGAGTAACACTGTAGTCAGAATACAAGGCTGGACACCAAAGAACCAAACATGAGTGCCTACTACGGTGTTCACACAATGATGAGGTTCTGACTCAGCCTGCTGTTTATCCAGAGATGAAATCTATCATCCCAGCCTGAGGCTCAGTCTGACAAATCTGGAGTGATCACAAGACCATAACACCTTTCTGTAATGGGGCAGTCTTTCCACAAAATAGGTTTCATACGTAAAAGTTGAAAGGCCTTTGCTTTGTCCTAGTAGGAAATAAAAAGCATTTCCAAAGTCTAAAAGTTTAAGGGAAGTGGAAAACTTCTCCTACCCTGCTCTGTGCAGATCTATTTGCAAAACATCTCAGAAAACATCACACCAGCATCATTGCTTTAATAAATTATCTCAACTCAAGATTCAAGCAGACATGCTGCACTAAATGAAGAGACTGTAATGAATACAAGAAAAGTCCAGATTAAAAGAGATGATGATACTCTTTACTGTCTAAACCCTTCAGAAATTTAAATATGTATTTTTCAATTTTCCCCATAGTGCACAACACACAACTCTGCCAGATCTATCTAAGCTCCCACACGCATTTTGGCTATCTAGTGCCTCTTTGCAGGTGAGCCTGCTAGCTGTCCTATCATCACAGAATCACAGAATCATCCCAGCTCATCTTCTTGTTTTAATTTAGACATTATGGAGAGAGTTTCTCCTCCTTTAACATGTTTCCTTTAAAAGAAAGCTTGAACAGTTTGAAATCAACAAGGTTAAGGTTCGCTGAAATAACTCTTAAATTTTCTGCTGTGCACTGAAGGTCCTGTCAGAATGAGGTATCCCTTTAAAGAATAGCAGATATGTTGGAAAGGCACCAAAGAAACCTCTATACTTCTGAACAGCATCTTTAAAACAGCAGCACTAGAAGAGAAGAAGAGCTCAGGGGAATGCACAGAGCCACTTACTCGCTAAAAATAAAGCTAGCAATGCTTCACTTTGTTGAAGTTACCAGCGGTTGGTCATTGTTGGTTGAGAAATAAAAATGTATACTTTTACATTCTTAGCACATGTACAGAGTGCCAGCTGGCTTTATGGCTTAGCTTTGCAACCTAGGGGGCTTACAGGGTCTCAACATCTGCAAAATTATGCTTTGATTTCTGGCACCGTCAGATCTCAAAGGGACGAAACCAAAGCAATTGCCAGCCAGAACTCACATTTTGACATGTTAAGCAAGGGGCTGTTCCTCAGAGTTTTTGCCATTTGGAGAAGAACAGTTAGCTATATACTTGAAGAGGAGAGGAGAAAGAAAGAAAGAGAAGCTGACAGACATCAAAGTTACAGTATTTCTGCTACCAGTTGCTATTGGAACCAGCGTAAAGGAACAAATTATGAGAGGGATGGGAATGGGAGGAAATTGGCAGGTTCTGCATTAATGCTTTTTTTTCAGTTGCACCATGTTCATTAAAATCACTGAAAATTTAAAAAAACAACCATAAAATCTAGTGTTGAGGCTGGTGGTAAAAAAAAGATAGCAAGATGAATTCAATGTGACAGACAATACTATGCAGTATTACCTTTTGTAAAGTTTTTTTTACTTTTTTTCACACTAATAACCTTGGATCTTTTTAAAAATTTATGGCCATGCAAAGAAAAATGTGGCAGTTTTATATTAGAAAAACAGCACAGGAAGATTTTAGCAGATCAGGAAAATGTGGATACTGTACCTATGTACTTCACATATTGTATTGGACAATACAAGCAAAAAATCTGAAACCTGTGGGTAGGAACTTAATTTTCCCCAAGTTCTTCCACACTCACCACTTGAGGAATTGCCATTCAGCAGCATTGGAGTTACTGCCTGACACTCATAATATCTGTTTACTGATCCCTGGGTTTACAATAGGTCAGTGGTGCTTAGTGACTAGCAACTCTTACCAACCTTTCTCACAAGAAAATGAACAGAGAAAACTTGAGCTGGAGAATTTTTCAGGATGAAGACTATAGTCATTTCTTTCCTGGGCAACAGCATCATTTGCATTCGTATCAGCTTGAAATATCCCTTGGAAAAGCATTTTCACAGTACCTCTTTAACCAGACCAATTTCTGTCTTCTTTCTTTGCTTCCTTCCTTTAATTCCTTTCTTTGCTGCATCTTCATGTCTTCCCTTATATTTTGCTCACCTCCCTCATCTCATTTCTTATGAATATCAAAAAAGCAATCCCCCTGAGCATCCACATTGTCAGTTTGCAAAGAAGTACCTTGTACTTTTGCCTATACTTTCACGCTCACAAAATTTTTTTGTAAGCAAGTGAAACAAGGAAATTATTTTAGAGTTTTAAAAATAAAGCAAATAATAAGATGAGAGCATGCATATTTTTGCATTGCCATTCCTTGGCAAGAAGCATCCGTCAGGCCCTTCTGGTGAACTTTCCTCTGTCCTGATATCTACAGGAAAATGGAAAATATGTAAATACTTGATATGCTGATGCTGTTGAAGACTAATAATATCTGACAGCTGCCTCACAATCCTCTATTTGATATTATTTAATGTTCTTTACATACCAGCACTGTAAATTCACTATCAGAATGATCCTCATGGAGCAGAGGGAGTCCTTCTGTCCCATGTTTTTGCAGCACCTAATGCATCTTCGGTGATAGTCTAGGTTGCTTATGATCTCCATCAATACAAACAAATACAGTAATTTTAGACAGACGTCCACCAAAATGTTACCTCATTCTCAGGAAATCCCAGATTTCTGGAGGCTTGGTGAGAGGAAAGAGAAGATGGAAATATCTCTGCATGACCTTTGCTGTCTTTGGACACCTCCCTTGGTGTTTGTAAAAGCCAAGACATCAGGCTAAAGGGACTGAGAATCTGATCCACCATAGTAATTCTCACACACATACGTCCTTTACCTTCACCTTCCTGAAATCAAGAATAAGCACTGAAATGGCCTTTTAGGGAAAGAAGAGGTAGGTTTAACTTATTTGTACATGGGCTCTGCATCTTTCCTGAACACCTCAAAAAAAAAAAAAAAAAAAGGGTGAGGCTTTTAACTGGAGAAGAATTGAGAATTGTCAGAGAATCTGAAATTATTTCCTTAACAGAAGGAGATTGCAGGATAAAATGACTGCAGTCTTCTTGGATAAAATCCTGTTGTCTTCACAGTGCTTTCACACCAAAGAAATCCTGAAACCAAAAATTCCTGAAAGAAACCTAATTCTGCTCTGGCCACAGCAATACCACTGAGAGAAGATCAAGGCCTTCTGTTAATAGCAATTGATTAACCTACAACTTCACAAAGACAGGAGGTATCAGTAGTAACCTTTTCTCCACTGTTTTACCTGTTTCATGGGTATTAAAGGGAAAGTCAAATATATACTCAGCAATGTAGTGGGGTTCTACAGGTTACTCCCTTCTTCCAGAAATCATTGTTTCTTCAAGAGATGAAACTCTGGTTGACTTGACCTCAAATAAACCTAAATATCTTTGAATTTAAGACAAAATTAGAAATCTGCTACATAGTTGAGGTTGCTCTAGTTGTTTTATTTAGACAGATCTAATCCCTACCAGTAACTAGTCCTTGATAGTCCTCGCTAGTCCTCACAATCCACAAAAACCTGAATGAAGTGGCAATCAAAAAAGAAAACTTTAAAAAAGGAAGAAATTAAGAAATTAAATAGAAAGGGAGAAAAGACAGATTGTCAAGCTTCATGGAGAAGCCATCATACTGTTCAGGGAAGACAGGATCTATAGACTGCAGGGAAATGGTCTTGAAGGTGAAATGTTCTTTTCTGGAATGTGTTCCCTTACACATTCCCTAAATGTAGAGAATGCATCTGCTTTCACTTCCCCAAAAATGTCAGATTCCAGAGTCAGCCTTAGAAATACACAGGATCATATAGTGGCTTTGCTCTTTCACAGAAAGATCTCTTTTTCACCTGGATTTCGGTCTGATATAGTGCCCTCTTCTCTCATTGCCCCCAGCAGCCCCCTCAACAGGAGATATGGCTTCACTTTCCAGGAAGATAAGAATTTAATATCCTTCAGTCTTGGGTAATACATAAATCCCAACCCAGGCACTTCCTCCCAGGAGGGACATCAAAGCAAGAGCAGAGACTGCAATCCTCCCAGTGACCCTCCCAGAGGGGCTCTGACCAGGACGCAGGATGGCAGCTGAGCGGGTGCTAGCAAACAGGATGACCATGTGTAATCCTGTTGTTCACTTCTCTCATCCTCTTCTGTGGCAGCTCTAAATACTTTGCATTTAAGAGCCAACCTCTCCCCAGCAGTAGGCTGAATGGTGTTTCAAATGCTTATCAGCCATATTCAGTACACAGGAAAAGACAAGAACAGCTGGAAATGCCTTTAGTGACCAGGTAGACACATTGCAGAAGAAAAGGCTCATGGGATGGGATAGCATTTATTTGCTATCTATGATTGACAGATCTTTAATTCCTGTTTCCTGACGGGCAGGACCATAAGGCAGACCATAAAGGGAGCTGCCAGGCAGGATGGAGACCAGAGACAATCAACAAATCCTTTTGTTGTTTTCTTCTCCCATTTATTTTTAAACTTACAAGACATCTCCCTTAAGATGACTACTTCAGGCTTTTCATTATTGTTCTTCAGGAGAAAAGGGTGGTGTGACCTAATAGTCCAAGCACTGTCTCACCCACTTGCACTACATTTGCAGGCTGTTTGCAGTCTGGAGGGCTGCAGTTTTCTTATTAAACTGGAGTCATGCTAAAGTTAACCTCTAACATCTGCCTCAGTTTCTGCATCAGTAGAAGAGATATCAGCAGAGAGGGACCTGGGGCTGCTGATTGACAGCTGGCTGAACATGAGTCAGCAATGTGCCCAGGTGGCCAAGAAGGCCAATGGCATCCTGGCCTATATCAGGAACAGTGTTGTCAGCAGGAGCAGGAAGGTGATCATGCCTCTTTACTCAGCTTTGGTGAAGCCTCACCTCAAGTACTGCGTCCAGTTTTGGACCCCTCACTACAAGAGGGACATTGAGGTGCTGGAGAGGGTACAGAGGCGAGCTACCAAGCTGGTGAAGGGCTTAGAACATAAGCCTTCTGAGGAAAGACTGAGGGATCTGGGCCTGTTTAGCCTGGAAAAGAGAAGGTTGAGGGGAGACCTCATCGCTCTCTATAACTACCTGAAGGGAGGTTGTAGAGAGGCAGGGACTGGTCTGTTCACCCTAATGGAGAGTGATAGGACAAGAGGAAATGGATGGAAATTGTGCCAGGGGAGGTTGAGGCTAGACATTAGAAGGAATTTCTCTCCTGAAAGGGTTGTCAGCCATTGGAACAGGCTGCCCAGGGAGGTGGTTGAGTCACCATCCCTGGAGGTGTTTAAGAGACGGGTGGATGTTGCATTGGGGGGCATCATTTAGTGGGGTGATAGGGCTAGGACAAAGGCTGGACTTGATGATCTTCAAGGTCTCTTCCAGCTGTAACTGTTCTATGTTCTATGATTCTAAGGGAGATTCAACTACTTTCCTATTTCCTTTTACCGCTATGTGTAAATATCCCAAATGCTCTGAGGGTCTAGTTTGACAAGTTGTTACTAAAACTAAAAGAAGAGATAACAGCTTCAGAAAGATCTGATTATTATGCTGTGAATCTGAATGCTGGTGACACTATTTAAGTAAATTACAGAAATCATTGAACAGTTGATAAAATTAGAAAAAAAAAAAAAGCTCAGTCTCATGGGTTGTAGAGCAGGATCAGGGCACAGAGCTTACTAGCCTACTTGACACACAGTGTTTAATACCAGTACATATAATAAAATCAAAATCAGGATACACCTACAGTTATAAATACTTCCTCTCTGTATCTTTAGGTTAAAAGTCACAGAGATGGGAGAATTAAATATAAGGAGTAAGATCAGGCCATAGACAGAAAGACATAAAAATGTCACATCCTGATTTTAAACCCACGGTTGTCTGACTGTCAAAAACATCTTACCATATATATTTTGTCTGAAATCAGAACTGATTTTTAGCACCCATCAAAATAACCTGACAAGCTGACCAAACTCCTGTAAGAGAAGTGACCTCTGTCTCCCCTTTGCATGACCCCTCAGATAGCATAAGGCTAAACTGATGACTCGCTGAAGCCACAGTACCAGTTCACATTTAACTGCAAGTGTATAAGCTACTGATTCAGCATAAAGGGTCCCATACATATAGAAAAAGAAAACAAAATTCAAAAGGAAAGGTATCTGACATGGTAAGATATTTGAGGAAATTAACTTGACCCCTACATAACATCCAATAGTAGCACATCTGTAAAAAATAAACAATTCCTACCACCTACAGGTGACTTATTTCATAAGTAAATATGACCACAGCAGAAAAAAATGAAACCTAACCATCACTCCAGTGTGACCTTAAGTGATCCCTTTTTCCATAGCAGCATAGCAGTCTGTTCAGTCAGACAACTTAATTCAGTACTTTTCTTTCAAAATTTGTAAGATAAATGACAAATTATCCTTATGTGTATTTTACACACTGAGGGGGGAATGAAAGAAAGCTGCTTATTCACAGTTAGCTTGGGATCTGAAAATGTCATTGTGGTTATTATCAACTGCACAATGTAAAATAATTATTGTTGCTGTTTAAAAGAAATAGTTAATGTCAAATATTTTCCCACAGTATGGAAAGTGAAGGAGCTTTTAGGGTAATATTTAATAAAATCTGTTATTGACACACTTCAAAATGCATTCTCTAAGCAATAGACATTTCAAATTAAGTTAAAGCATTTCAAATTGATTTCATATTAGACTGTTGTAATTCCTATGGATAGAAGTCCCTTTTGTTTGAAAAATCAATAATAGTAACAGTTTGAATTTCCAGAATTTTATCTTATTTTCTTAGGTTTGTGTCAACAGTGAAAAAGGTAAAGGTATAGCTCATTATGATATTCATCTCATTTAACATATCTGTATTTTATTGGTTAATTTAGACAATATTCTAACATGCATCCATTAACTGAGACTGAGCTTGTGCACTTACCCAGTGAATCAGGGCAGGAAATGAATCACACCAAAAAACCTACTATTATTGTCCTATCAGTATAATTTCTATAGCTGGTTCACCCTGCAAGTGTTGACATTTAAGCTTTTTGTGCCAGAAGGAACTTCTATCTGTCTAAAAGTTTGCTACCTCCATAAAAGGGCGTTTTTTTCCCTTCCTTCCCTTGTTGACTAGCTAATCACAGAATATCCCGAGTTGGAAGGGACCCACAAGGATCATCAAGTCCAACTCCTGTTTAGGCACAGGACAACCCCAAGTCACACTTTGTGACTAAGGGCATTGTCCAAGTGCAATGGAAGTTGATGTCGTGACTACCTCCCTGGGGAGCCTGTTCCAATGCTCCACCACTTTTCTGGGTAAAAAAATCTCTTCCTAACATTCAACCAGAACCTCGCTCGGCACAGCTTCATGCCATTCCCCTGGGTCCTGTTGCTGGTCACTAGTGAGAAGAGATTAGCACCCACCCCTCCCTCTCTGTTGAGGAGGTTATTAAACTGCAATGAGGTCTCCCCTCAGTCTCCTCCAGGCTGAACCGACCAAGTAATTTCAGCCTTTTCTCATATGACTTCCCCTCCAAGCACTTAATCATCTTTGTGGCCCTTTCTAACAACTTCATATCCCTTTTGTATTATGGTACCCAAAACTGCACACAATACTCCAGGTGAGGCCACACTAATGCTGAGTAAAGTGGAACTATCACTTCTCTCGATCGGCTAGTGATGGAGTGCTTGATGCACCCCAGCACCTGGTGGCCCTTTTGGCTGCTAGGGCACACTGCTGACTCATCTTTAACTTACTGTCTATTAGTTTTCCCAGATCCATCTCTGTGGTGCTGCTTTCTAGTCTTTCATTCTCCAGTCAGTAGGTGGTTTTCGGGTTGCCCCTTCCCAAGTGCAGAACCTGGCACTTGCCTTTGTTATATTAATGCCAGTGCTCCAGCTGCTGCCCTCGCCTGACCACCTAATGAGCCAGTTCCACTCAGTAATCAGCAGAGTCAACTTTTTCTGCTTGGATTTCTATCAGTTTGTTTGACTGAAACAGCCCACTACAGGGTAAGATAAGCAACAGAGACAATCCAATGAAAGCAGGAACCCAATGCAGAGTGAGGGGCAGGGGCAGTATTTATTGCAAACCATTGGATGAGTTCACGATCTGATGAAATCTCACTATGAGAGGGAAGGTTCAAAAAAACATGGACCGCATTCTACATTGCAACATCAAATGACTTAATGATTTCTAACAAGGAGGTGTTAAAAAAACATGTAGATGTGGTACTTGGTGACATGGTTGAGTGGTAAGATGGTGAGAGGTTAAGAGTTGGACTTGATCTTAAGAGGTCTTTTCCAACCTTAATTATTCTATGATCTTGTGATTCTATGATTAAGTCTGGTTTATGAACAAAAAAGTAAATAGATGAGATAGCTTCCACGGGGTCCATTTAAATCTACAACATTGTTTATAGATTTATGTATTATCCATAGATCTATATAGTGTCAATTCTATAAATGTATACATTTCCTTATGGTTCCTTCCCAATTCCTGCACCTCTGTGCTGCTACTTGTTTACCCCATCAAGTAGAAAAGAGAGCTAAAATTTAGATCACTTAGGAGTCTCAACACAGAGAGAACGGAGTTCTTGCACTAAGTACACTTACAGTCCAAGATGGTCCTATGTTAGCAAACAAACCTAGCCAAGCAAAAAAGCAACTTCTTCTGGATGACAGCTAGTCTACATTCTTCCCTGGGATTTTTTGGGTTCTTTCAATTCTCTTCTTTTCTTTTCTGAAACCCCAGGGGTGAGAAGAATCTTGCTACTTTAAGGAAACAAAAGATTTTGCACTTGAAACGTCAAACTGTGCATGAATTTATAAGTAACACTCACAAACTTTAAAAAGTAGGAATTGAAAGGGCAGTCACATGAGGAAAACTCTACGGCTGGTTATAGATGTCTTTGAAACTATCTAGTTAAGCATGGGGAATGCCACCATTTTGAATCTAGCGGTTTTTACATCTGTGCTGATAAAGTTTTTATATGCTTCTTGTCTGAGGTGGTACTTAATGTCAAAAGCAGGAAAGATATTACTAATTATCTCTCCAATAATCTGAAAGAAGAGAGGAAGGAGAAACCTTTTAAACCCTCTTGGTATTGTACATCATGTGCCTGTGCTCAGAGTTTGCAGCCTTTAGTTCTGCACCTTAAAGTCATCACCCAGTCATCAGATATGACAGTTAAACGTAGTAAGGGATGGTGCTTGCTACAAAGAACTCAATGAAGTGAAAGATTAGGAGAATATGTAAAAGGAGAATATATAATAGGAGAATATATAAAAGATAACATTTCCTCTATTTTATAGTAGGAGCACCCTTCGGCTTACTTGAAGCTACAAATTCCCACCCAGGGGGTGAAGGCTAGTGCATTGAACTCTGGTTGTGGTAGCAGTGAACACAGCATCATTTCTCCTTTTGCGTTCTTCCGCGCTTCAGTCACTCCTCTACCCTTGTCATTAAGACAGTGCTCTTAGGTAGGAGACAAAATACCCATCACCAGTCTCTCCCAGCATCAGTTGTTTAAAAATATGATCCAATTTTTTTCTGCGACAAAAGCAAAAGTGAGAAACTCAGCCAGAAGAAGAAAGATAAACGAATGTGAACAATATTGCAGTAATAGAGCATCCTGAAATAATGCCTACCTTTTGTCAGATAGATAGAAAAAGATTCTTTAATATAATTTCATTTTCTTCATGCAAATTACCTGAGTGAGGGGCATTACTTTTATGGATCCCTAAGTTCATAACTTCAGAGAATGGGAGTATGTTTTAGGCTAGCTGGGAGAAATCTCAAATCCTCTTTCCAAAAGGATGTCAAAAAGGCTCTTCCCCTCTTCTGCCTTATTCCAGACATAATAACTTTGTGTTTCTGTCATTACCACATTACTAAAAAGAAAACCAAGGCCTATGACCCTTGCTCCAGGGCATATTTCATGCAGATTTTTAACTCCTGCAGAATTTGCTAAGCATTAGATAACTGAAATGTATTTGAAGATTGGAAGTGAAAAAGTGAAACTTTGAATATTTGTGTTCTACTTAATTTTTCCAGTAACATATAACTGGTTTTAAGAAGCAGTGCATGCATGTGCACTGCCATGACAGCTTGAAATTACAAGTATTCAGACAAAATTACATTTTTTTTTAAGATACTACTTATAAGACTTTAATTATGGATAAATTTCAGCTCAAGCACTATACTCAGTTCCCCCTGGATTGCACACGGACTGGAATAGAAAAATCCCGGCAAGGAGATATTGCATATGTCTCTTAGACCAAAACGTCCATCTCCAGATTTCTGTGTCCTAGTGCACTGCAAGGAATTTTTTCTTTCTAAATGATATGGTTACATTTCAAAGGCACCAGAATTTTTTCATTATGTATAGTGAGAGCTTTGACACTTTGAAGATCATGTCTGTCTTATACTGGGAGCCTCAGAGCTGAACACAGTACTCCAGGTGGGGTCTCACAAAAGCAGGGCAGAAGGGGTCAATCACCTCCCTTGACCTATTGGCCACACTTCTTTGAATGTGGCCCAGTATATGATTGACTTTCTGAGCTGCGAGTGCATATTACTGGCTCATATTCAGTTTTTCATGTACCAGTACCCCTAACTTCTTCTATGAAGGGGTACTCTCTATAAATTTCGTTTTGAAATTTTTCAACTCTCTGTGCTGCAGCACATGCCCTACTTGGACAAAACATCGGAGATGCCTTCTATATCTCGTATCATCCTTCTGAATATGTTACTGTGATGTTTAATCCTGGCATGCGTACCATTATAAAGAGAGCTTGCCAGGACACATGCATAGTAGGAGAACTTTCATTCCAGGCAACTACTCATTCTTTAAAGGTTTTTCTATCGGTGGCATGGTGTCCAATCCAAAACCAAAACATAGTGACATATTCCTAATAGACTGTGGTCACCGTTAAAAAAGGGAAATGGAGAGTCTTCGGAGTCATGGATATATCTTTGTGCTATTTGAGGGTTTGTTGTTTTAAGATGGTAGTCTTACCTCAGACCTACAGAACTTACACATCTATTATGACTGAACAGAAATTAGCATGTTAGTGCCCATGCAATCAACCAAGAGGTGTTGAGGAGGAATGTTTCAGATCTTTGTCTCCAATACAGCTTAATGTCACCATATCAAATTAGGGGAGTACTGCTGAAATCATTCCCCCAAACTCAAAAATTGGCAAGGCTCACATCTTACTAATAGGATAATATTTAGGGAATATTTTTTAACATTTTTATTTTTATAGGAAAAAGTTCCCTAAACTTATTTTCATGGTTAACAAAACAGTTCATCTTCCAGAAAAGTTACTCAGCATCTTCCCCAGTACAATCCACACAATTTTCAAAGACAAAAAGACAAAACAGAGATTCCTAACATGCAACTACAGAGGTCTTGAAGATCCTCTCCAAAAGTGTTTGAGAACAGTCTGTGGAGAAAGAAAGAAAAATATCTCTTCCTTTTTTTTTGTATTTGCATATACCGTTATTAGGAAGGTGCCTGTGTACCTTCATGCTCAGAGTGGTTTTCTTTTTATTAACAAAACAATTTTCTAAAAACTGCAGTTGTTACATTTTTGCTAGACTGCTCAGTGACATTGACATTTCTTTAACCTCCATAACAAACCACACTTATTCAATACCACCCTTTGCATGTCACACTGCCCCAGTGTTATGTGATCACGTAATGAAAGATCCTATCATAAAATATAATATGCACAATGGGAACAGAATTAAGATTCTCTAGGGAGTCTTAATTCTGAATTTCCTGACTCTTGTGGGTTTAAATCTCAATTTAACATTGTATTAACGTATTTTTAATCGAGCAAGAGGGGAAGGAATAGCACATATTAAAAGGTTTTATTAAAGATGAAGATTTCCCAACAAGCATGATTTATCTCTCCTTTTTTTCATTCCATGTTTTCTCTGTAATTTAAAGCTGGCTGCTCTAGTCTCTTTGCAAGGAGTTGTCTTAAAATTAAGACCTGTGATGTTACACAATTCATCTACAATTCATCTTTATTTTCAATCCATTTGATCTTTTAATTTCTGATCTTGCAGGACTAGATTATCTTCCCTAGAAAGCACTCTCCATATCCTATTAGCTGTAAAGAGTAAGACGTCATTTAATAATTTAGACTCTAAGATTTAATGCTTTTAAGTAAGTAATAGGAGTGGGAGGAGTAAGTTCTTCTGGCAACAAAATATAATTGGAATTGATGTAACTATCTAGAAATTATTTGTTTAGGTCATTTGCCTTCTATGACCATAAGGTTCAAGAATGGAAAGAAAACAATTGTTTCTTTTTTTCCTATTCTTTTTATTTTATAACAATGAATTTTTACCAGGAAACTTCAGGTTTTACAAGACTTTAAATCTTATATAACATTTTAAGCCACATCAGAGAATTTAGTCATATTTTTATTACTCTCTTCACATCATTGTTTTACTTACCCTATGAAAAAACCTAACATTTGATGTTGACTATTGTATAAAAATCCTTTGACATGTATCTGAAAATATGGCAAGCCCATTATCTTCAGAAAATAGTCTGCTTAATTGGCTGGTATGAAAACATTTTACAAATAGGAATACTTGATATACGTTTCATTCAAAATTCATTTAAGTCAACAGGAGAGATTTTCTGTTAATCTTGCTTTTCTTTTTACTTCAGATGTTTTTGGGTTTTGTTTTTTTGGTTTGTTACATTTTCTGCTGATTTTTAGCTCTTCTAAGAATTGGACTATTTATTGTAGCTATTGAATAATGGTCTTGAAGTGGTTCTCCTTTAAAAGGATGAAACATCCTCTACTGCCAAAGAAAATCCAAAGCAAAATAACAGAACTTCCCAGCTTTGTGATTTGCTTCCAATATTCTTTTCTATCTTCATAAAAAGACCACTGGAAGTGAAGTCTTGAGAGGCAGCTTTCTGAACAAGGAATTTGGTATGAGCTCATCAAAAGGCCCACTTGATAAGAGCAGCAATACGCATCTAGTGTCTGAAAGGAAACCAGGGTTATTTTGGTGCTAGAAATCAGTGTGTCATCTAACACAGCCAAGTGTCCTCTGAGGACCCCATTGGGAAATCAATAGAGTTTTATGAGGTTAGCTGCAGCTTTTGTGTAAACACCATAACATTTTATGATGGGAAGCGTAGTCTTTTGCTTTTACGTAAAAATGGCACTGATTAGGGGGTTTTATGTCTTGTGTGGCTGAATCGTTTAGGGCTATTGAAAGTGTAAGCTGCAGTCTGAAAACTTTGCAATCCAACAGCAGATAATGCTTTATTTAAAATTTTTTTTGTCCATTAAACTAAACAGAGATTTAGGGACTTTTAAACCACTGAGGTAATGGAATAGATTTTGTTTTCAGAGACTGACTTCTTACATAATTTGCAATATAAAAATGGTGTATTCCACATTCATTTTTATTATGTTCCAAACACATACCAGTTGGTGTAGTTTTCCAGTTGACTTTATGGGCAATGCTTGATTTTTAATCTGGGTTGTTTTCCTCCCTCAAGGTTCAGGATCAGTTTCTCTTTTCTCATGTTTGTTTTTTTGTGGAAGAGTTTCATTCATCCTGCCCATCAAACCACAACATGAACATTAGAGTCTTCTCCAGTCTTCCCTTTGAGCAGGTGTGTTGTTTGGAGGAGGAATTGGACTATATTTCAAATGCTTTGCAGAAAATATGTATGTATGTGTGTGTTGGCCTGAGATCTAATGGAAATTGAATTATCCCTCACCAATCTCCCTAGGTGTAGCAAGAGGCCTTGCTGACTGCTTTTGGAAATCTCAGTCCCCCTTGTCTCCTTTAGGTCCGCTCATAGGAAGAGGGATATGACACGCTCCCAACCTAAACTCTTCCACTCTGTGTCTTGTCTCTCAGGACTGGAGTGGGAGGACAGAAGATGTCCTGCTTTTACAGGGGAAAAGCTACTTTTTGAGTACCTGTGATTATCACAAGCATTTAGATGATATTTCCGAGATTTTCTAAGACATCCTGAAATTCTTAAGATAAAGCCTATGGCTATTTCTTTCCATTTAGACAACAGAAGTTACCTGTGATTCCCAGTGTTCATAAGGCAAAATGCCATATTTAAAACTAGATACATTTTAAGTGGAGGAAATACCAACAATGAAAACATTTGTTTCTGTGGAAAACTTCACAAACTCTAGAGCAAATATTTGTGACCTAGGTCCTCGTTACAGCTATACTTGAGCTGGGAAAAAATATTTTCAAAAAAACAACACTGGCGTTCACACAGTGTGAAATAAAACTCACTAAACATCCCTGCCCATCCAGTCCAAGCTAAAGCTATTTCTGGCAGACAGCAGCAGCTTAAAGAAGTAAAATTTTATGGACTGTAAATAAAATCAATGAAACATTCCTAATGTAAAGATTATATATTTCTCCGCACTAGCTCTTTATTAAAGGTCGTAGAATCATAGAACGGTTTGGGTTGGAAGGGACCTCTGGAGGTCATCTAGTCCAACACCCCTGCACTGGGCAGGGACATCCCCAACTAGATCAGGTTGCTCAGAGCCCTGTCAAGCCTCACCTTGAATGCCTCCAGGGATGGAGCCTCAACCACCTCCCTGGGCAACCTGTTTCAGTGTTCCACCACCCTCGTGGTGAGGAACCTTTTCCTAGTATCAAGTCTAAATCGACTCATCTCCAATTTAAAACCATTGCCCCTTGTCCTTTCACTACAGGCCTTTGTAAACAGGCCCTCTCCAGACTTCTTGTAAGTTCCCTTTAGGTACTGGAAAGTCACTAGTAGGTCCCCCCGAAGTCTTCTCTTCTCCAGGCTGAACAATCCCAGCTCCCTCAGCCTGTCCTCAGAGGAGAAGTGTCCTAGCCCCCTGATCATTCTCGTCGCCCTCCTCTGGACCCGCTCCATCAAGTCCATGTCCTTTCTGTATTGAGGGCTCCAGAACTGGACACAGTATTCCAGATGAGGTCTCACCAGAGCAGAGTAAAGTGGCAGAATCCCCTCTCTCGATCTGCTGTCCCCACGCTTCTTTTGATGCAGCCCAGGATGCGATTAGCCTTCTGGGCTGCCAGCGTGCACTGTTTGCTCATGGCCAGCTTCTCATCCACCAGCACCCCAAGTCCTTTTCTGTAGGGCTGCTCTCCATCATCTTATCCCCTAGCCTATATTGATGGTGGGGATTGTTCCAACCCAGGAAAAAGGTGGGGTGGTCAAGGTCTTTGTGCAGCCATTTCACTCCACATCAAAGTGACTTTTTAATTAATCTCTTGAGGACTTTTTTCCCATAATAATACTTTCAGGATCTCTTTTTTTTCCCAAGTTTTATCTGATTATTTAGTTAAAAAATTAGGAACCAAACCTCTTATTTATCCACAGCCCAGAATTTGCAGCTGCAGGACAAGTAAGTTTCCCCGTGCTGCCCTCAGGGTGACCTCAGCTCTGACCTGCAGGGACCACCCTTACTGGAGGTGAGAGGTAAGCCAGGTCCTGCTCCTGCTCTGCCTGGGCCTCCTCTGGGCACGAACTGGTGTTTTATGAGAGGATTGCAGGTCAGTGAGAGACAAAGCTGAGGCCACCATGTAAATTCTGACTCTGGCCACAAAGGTGGAAAACCAGCATTTTATCACCAAGCCACCCAAGCCCTCAATGCGATTTCCAGTTATTTAAGAACAAATATAAAAGTCTATGCGCCAAATTCTTCCCCAAGTCTCAGCCCAGAAGGCTCACTGCCTCAGCTTGCCACTTCTCCAAGGAGTTACAAAAAGTGTGAGCCAGCAGAGAGTCTAATCGACTTTATTTCCTTTAATTTACCCCACTGAGTTCTCTTTTGCCCAGGAGATTAATTTCTTTTTTACTTTAAAAAATCCACTTACCTGTCAAACTTTCCCCCAATTATACCACAGAACTGAAATAACACTTTTAAAACCTCAGAGTAAGATCCTGTGCTGTTGAAAAATTCAGACTTTTTAGAAGGTGGTTAATTTTTAGGATCTTAGAAAACCCGTACACAGTTGCTTTAAATAGCAGTGAAATGTTGATTCAAGCCATTAAATTTTATGTTGTGTGTAATGTTGTAATTGATGTCAAACCTTTCCCATATTCTTCTCACTGACATTGGGCAGTCTCCTAAATTCTTAGAGCGCAGTAATGAGTCCAGACCAAGTAAAGTACCATGAAATAGGTGGTAGAAATGGGAATTTATTGCTAAGAACAGAAAGGTTCAAATGTTAAATAATTAAGCATGAGCCAAATTTTGCCAATTTCTTTCTCATCCATTTATTTTGAGGGATAATTGAGTGGATTAAGTATTTTTCTGCAAATTGTTTCTTCTGTGTATTCATATAAAACTTTATAGCCCTTGTAAAAATCATGCTGTGAATTCTGATGCTTCTGTGTGTTTGGGAGCATATAATTATTCTCATTTCAGTGAAACACTTTTACCTATATCCTAAACCAAACAAACCAACTTCCAAAGCAACAGCTGATCAAAATCACTGTGCTCATCTACAGGCATCACTGAGGAAATAACGTAAATTCAGCTCTAAGTTGACTAACAAGTCAACTTCCCCCTTCCAGGAGATTTTAGTGCAGTGCTTTTGACACTTTGCTCTTTTCCTGATAATTCTTAAGCACTTGAAGAAAACTTGTAATGATTGAAGGCCTTAATCCTGGCAACACTAAAACTAGCCGAGTAACCTCATTCACGCAAGAGCAATGCCTTGGATGTGTTCCTTCCTTCCTTCCTTGGAAGTGATAAGAAGCATTGTTATAACAAATTTTTAAAAAATACAGTAGGGCTTTGGATTGGCCTCTACAAATGACTCCAGTTGTTTTATTACATTTACCTCAGCAATTAGTGAGGATGTGCAGTATTTTCTGCTATGTAAGATATGTATTTTCCAGTGAAAATAGTAGTGAGTAGGCTTGAATAAAAGGTGGGAATGGTCATTGTGTAACTAGAGCATTGATGTGAGGTGCTAAAAATTGAATGGATAATAGGGACTCAGATCATGAGCAGGGGTGTTTTCTGGTTATTCTTATGGTCTTCCCTCCCCAAAGAAGTAGGTCAGGTTGCTTTCCTAGATTTAATCACTCTGCAGACAGTAAGCTGAGAAAAGACATCCCATGGCATGATGTGGGAGTGGGAAGGAGGAAGAGGACAATCTTTCAGTGGTTATGGTGCACATTTTGTCCAACATCTATCTGCCAAGTATATCTTTTCCATTAATAGCCCATACCTCTTGAAGTGGTTATGAACAAGTTTGAGAGGGGAAAAAAACCAGTTTGGATGCAAAGCCACATCCTGCTTTAACAGAGTTATTCCTGTGCAGAGATCCTGTCTTTCACGGTGAACCAAGAACCTCTCCTGGGGATGAGATTCATCTTATCCATCATCAGCCACCTAAAACACAGGCCTGTCCTCCCACCTGACAGCCTCAATTCCTTCTGCAGCCAGTGGCACGTCCAGAGGGACAGTGCCATAGATTGTCCTATCCTAGAACATGTCAGACAGGTTTTATCATCTTCTGAATATTTATGTTGACTCCTGTCCTGGAAGTTAAAACATGATCATTGCTGATATACCAGACTACAGTGTAGCATCATGGCTTTGGGGGTTTTTTGTTCTGGATTATTTTTTTAGCATATGATATACAGACTCAATCCTGCAATCCCTTGTGCACAAGAAAAATCTTCCCATTGAGGCCAAGGGATCTATTTTGAGATATGTTGACAACTCACATGTGTAGAGGTTTGCAGAATGGGGCTCAGGATCCATCCAAGGAGGTCGCACTCCATCTTCTGCCTTAGGCACACAAATCTGTCAATTTTAAATCAGTCTGTACCATGGCTTTTAACCTTGGCACTAAAATTTTAGTTCCAGGCCCTCCTGCCCATTGCTTGGAGGCACCAAAGAGAGGCTAATTACTTCTCACTCTGTTATTTGCCAGATCTCATCTCACTGCAAGAACTGCAGCTTGTGTTTCCTGGAATAGAATCCTCTTTTTTTCTTTTTATGCCAAAATAATTCATTTCTGATTCCATAATTCCTTTGGAGATTTAATAAATATCAATAGGCAGAAAAGGGCAGCTGCTTCTCACATAGCACTAAAATCTTAAAATGTCAAAACCAGCAGGACAGTCACCTCTTCAGATCTTTAATTTCACCCTAAGCAGATCTGATTTGTTGGAGGAAGTAACAGTTTACACACTGCAAAAATAAATGGTGCAGCAGGCGTTCATACACAGTAGGAGGTGTGAAAAATGGGGGGAAGGGGAAAGGGAGACTGATGGAAACAATCAGCTAATGCAGAATGAATGCCTTTTTCTCTCTCCAAGTGGAACTAATAGGAACATCAAATATGTTAAACTAAAACAGAAACATGAATGATGAAACTGTTTTCCACATTTTTTTTAAAATAAACCCTTCTTTTTCCAAGAGTGGTCACACATACTTGTGGAAGGAAAAAACAAAGGCTTGCCTCTAAGCACCAACAAACAGTTTCAAGTGCATGATTTTGAAAACTTATTTTTGTTTATCTACTTATCACATGTGTCAGCTTAGAGTAAATAGCCTTAGTGGTTTTTGTAGATGGTCCATACTCAGGGCATATTTCCACAGTTACTGGAATCCAAGCAGTATCACAGCAGTAATGAACAGAGTAGAACTCAGTGGATCAGCAATTGTGAATATCCCTCAGGCATTCAGAAGGCAGAGTTAGCAATTTCCAGTGGCTTCTGTGGGTATGTTTTATGTTTCATTCTGTTGTAGGTGATGCTGGAAGGAAACAAGAGCAACATCTGGTCCTGCCAAGCATCTGGCCAAACGAATGGGCATAAAAATAACTCAGTATTTCAAAGGTGTTTTTCTTTATCAGAAAATCAATGGACTGTCAGAAATCATTTTATCAATAGTGCTCTTTGGAAGCAATGAGCTCCCCAATAGGGCAAGGGCAAATTCTTGAAGGAAGCATCTTTGTCTCAGAGGTTAAAACACTAATATAAAGAAAACAAGCAGTGAGTGACATATTAGCCCAGTTTCATTTAAAACCATCTAAATTAATGTTAATGTCAGAGGGTTAAATTATAGATATTTATTTATGATGTTATGAAAATGTCCTATAGGCTAAAAAAAACAACCAAACCAAATTTCTTCTGAAAATGTCACACACAACAAAACTCTGACCTTACCAGTAAATGCAATTGAATGGCTTATTCTAACAACCACCATGCTATCAAATGTACATGCTTCTAGAGGATATTAGGTGACAAAACAGCTTTCCTAGGCTCAGTCCTACAACACTCTCCAGGACTTTTGCTGGCATTAGCCCGGAACTTTTTTGGAGGGGTGTCTTTTTCTACCCACCTCTTGGAGCTCTTACACCTTAAATACACACATTTTACCTCTAAGAGCTGACTGAAGAACACAAGAGGAAAGCAAGGCTGGTGGCATAACCAATGTCATCTCTGCTAGGAACTGCCATCACCACTGCCTAAAAGCACCCTGAAGAGATTGACAATGCTTCCATGTGCAGCATCAGACATTGCATCTCCTCAGCATCTGTTTCTGTGTTTCCTCTGGAGCTTCTATCACTGCTACAGAAATAATGATTGCATCCATACTGGTGCATGGTAACGGTTCCAAGCATTGGAACTTGGTTGTCTGTATAATTAGTTTGCTTAAAAGATTCTTTATGTATTTTTAGCCTGTGCTATCCAGCATTCTTAAATGAAAACAACTCCCAAGCATCATGGAATTTTTAGCACAGTGCAAGGGTTGTTCCCAATAAGGAATTTGAATGCAACAACACTGCTTTGGAAGATCAGTGTTTAACTGTATGGACATGGCCAAACTGAGTCTCTTAACCTCAGAGTCACAGTATCACAGTATCACAGTATGTCAGGGGTTGGAAGGGACCTAGAAAGATCATCTAGTCCAACCCCCCTGCCAGAGCAGGATCACCTAGACAAGATCACACAGGAATGTGTCCATATAATAATAATAATAATATTATAATAATAATATAATGTAATAATAAGCCCTAGTACTGCTTACTGATGCAGATGTAGACAAGGAACCATTCCTTGTATGAATATTGACTACATGGACCAGTTCAGATATAGTGAAGAATTGTTCTAAACAATGACAAGCATCACTATTCTGAGTAGTCATTATTCATTTTCTTTGTGCTAGAGAAGCAACTAAGATAGTATTGTATCTGTTTGCTTTAGCAATACTTATTATATAAATAAGGTAAAATGACTGATGATGGACCTGAAATGACTAAATCTGAAACCAGAGGTGAAAGTCAATGCAGTACAGAGATCTGATCCAATCATATCCAAAGCAGGTCAAAGAAGCAGAGTGGTGATTCTGCCAATAGATTAAACTTCAATAAGAAGATTGAAAATATTTTAGCCATTCAAAACTACATCTTTGCATGTTAATTGATGTATCTAAGTCAGTTCAGAAAACCACGTGCACTCTCAGCATCGTGCATTTGAGCTGATTGCAAGACACATGCAAATTTAAACTTGGAGTAAAATAATTTTCTTGAATCAGAGGCTATGTGTATATTTTGGAAACAAAGTACTAAGAAGCCAAAAAATTCCCTAAAACAAAGGCTGCATTTAGCCAGCAAGCCACTGGTGCCATAAATGATCACCTCTGGGTGTTTCCTATTGCTAGCTGTGCAAAAAGTAAGTAGCTCATGGAAATGAAACTAAAGTCATAAAGTAGTGTTTAGTGTAGTTGCAATTAAAATGAATTCCAAGATGTTTTGGGGAAAATAGTTCCTTAATTATTTAAGTCTTTCGGAGATATTTTAATACTTCATTTTTGTACTGCAAAGCAAACCTAAATAGAAGTCTTGCTGAAATATCAGTTTATATTTGGCATAGCTTAATCTTGGTGCATATCCATTATCCTCATCTAATTACTTAAGTTTTCTTGTGAACTCCTTCAGTGTAAACAAACTGTGTTAGTGTCCTTTAGCTATGGGCTTCAAAAGACCTACAATTACAAATTTTATTGCTTAGCATTACAAGATGATGGTATCTCAAGAGAAGGTGACAGTGAGTTAACAGATAGGTCCCCAAGGGCAACTGGCCTAGACCTACAGACTCCCTTCTCCAAACAGAGAAACAGGCAAAATTAGCAGCATTCAAAATGATAAATCTCTCTCCTTCATTCACCAAGCCTAATGTGGTTGAACAGAGTGTCTTTCATTCACATTTTGGTACAAATTAACTCAGAACATTTGGCTTTGTCTCATAAGAATCCCTAGCTTTTAGATGCCATCTAACATGAGGGAAAGTCACACAAAT
>VWZO01012044.1:344025-398475 GCA_013396975.1 Bucco capensis
GCAACTGTCTTTTGGCAAGCTGATAATGAGGCACAATGTATTAATTTCAGGTATACACTTATTGTAGGTTTTCTGACTTGGTGATCAGCTCAGAATAGTAGTACCAGCAGTAGCAGGAGACAAACAACTGCCAGAAGTCTTAAAGCTGCATAGAGCTGTATTTCTAACATTTTCACCACTATAATATCTGTTCACTAAAAAAAATTATTAGAAAACACAGCAGAGTAATATAAATTACTAGGTGCTTCATTTTTTTAATAAAAGTGGGATTTTTATTTTTCAAAAATATATGTAAACTGAGATGTGGACATTTGGACCTAGATCTCTTTAGGATCTAGGTGGGAGTTAGTTTTTATATAGGGCTGGCATTTGTGTTTCATAAATGAATAAACCAGCTGCAAATGTGTTCCTGAGACTGGAGTTTTACATTCAGATCTACTGCTACTTTGAACATCTCTTGGGTACAACCTAAGACTTTTTCAGGAAGCTTAACAACATTTTTTAGAAGTGAATGTATTTCTATGTCCCCTATTTAATTTTCCTCTTCACCTTGTGATATGAGGCAGAACTATTATATTGGTTAATAAAAGTGATGTGAAGATACTCCAACAGAGCCACAAGAAATAGCATGGCAGCAATATTTAGAGAATTCCTGGAATATTATCCCACTGCACAGACAAAGAGTCATTAGCTGTGGAAGACACTCTTGAAAGTCCTATGGCCCATTTATAGAAGTTTTTGTCACATTTCCTTCCTTTATAGAGAGATGCAACTTATAAATACTTTGAAAATTTTCAGTGCATGTAATTTAAAAAACAATTTAAAGTAAAGAGTGAGACTAAGAATTTGCATATAGTCTAAAATTAACTCAAGCTCTTCTCCACGAAATCTACCTCTGGTAGTTTACTAGGGGTCATGCTGCAAAGGATCAATATGCTTTCTATGCTTACAAAGAGATGATCATTTTTTATTTATCCAAAATAAGTCATTAACTGCTTTTGAGGAGGTAAAAATCACCTTTCAGTCACTGCTTTCCATGCTCTTTAGAAATGCTTAAAATACGTATTGGTATTTCCCTACTTGTTATATTCTCTGTTCTCTAAATAGAAAGATTATTTGTCTGGAGTCCATGGAATAAATCTCATTTCTTAAAGAAACACTAATTATTGATTTCTAGAATTGAATAAGAATCAAAATACAGGATCTGGATCCATGGAACCACTCTTTCGTGAACATAGTCAATAAGTTACAGCTCGACATTTTCTTCCAGTGAGCTGGTTTCCTATAACCTTGAGATAATACATAACTGAAAGTTGTCAATTTTATACCTGATTTCTGCAGATTTTGATAGTTTCAAGTAAAAAACTATAGAGTTTTACAACTCCTTTCTCCTGATTTTCTTAGGTCACAGAAGTTCAGGTCTCGACCAGCCATAACAGGGTTTTCACCAAACTGTCTAAAGTTTGCCCATCGCTATTTCAGGCAGAAAGCAAATAGTATGTGTGATGCTTTTGGCACCTGCAGACACAGTAACATGACTGAAAGAAAGACATCTGTTTCTGTTATGATGGAAGGATGTTTACATTATGGCAGATTTGCAAGTTCTACAGAGCAGAGGCCCTGTATTGGTAAAGGAAGTCATCATTTAGTTTGTTTAGCACTGAACACTTGCTAGAGGCCACCTTGATCAGTAACCTGGAAGCCAGAAAAAGTTGTGGATCTTGGCTTCCTAACAGGCTGAGCTATTGAGCAGAACTCTTGGCCATAGAGTAGAATCCATCTTCTTCATTTTTGACAGCAGTGACTTTGGTAAATTGCAGGGGAAGAAGAGGTCTCTTCCTTCAGTAGCTCTGCACTTGATTTTGTCAGGTGGTTTAAATCCAGATCTGTGTGGCAAACTCAGTTTCCACAATTTAGAGGTTCCAGGGTCAACAAGCTGATGGACATGGAAAGTATCTTACACTTCTACTCTGAGAGGAACAATTTGAAGCTGAGGGTTGAATAATAGCAGCGGAGAGAGGGGAAACACAGGCTGCTGGGCACAGGAGGGGAAGGAAGAAAAATAAAGGCAGTAAGCGGTGACATCATATGAACAAGCAATCTGAGTACAGCAGCCATCGAATGGTAAGTAAAACTAGGAGAAATAGTTAAAACTATAACATCAGAACTCACTACGTAGTGTTTGTTCTAAACCAGAAATGTTCAGCCACAGCAGAGTGAGACCTTCCTCAGCTGAAAAAAAAAGTATATGAATATGAATAGTGTATGTATCTGCATATGAATAACAGCAAATCAGTCTGGAAGAAATCTCAGGATGCTCTAATCCTCCTCCCAGCTGATGCAGTTCAACCTCTGTCATTCTAAGCAGTTGTGTTTTAACTGTTCTTAGAGAACAACAATTCAGCACACCCAGGAAATAGTCTCTTTGTATGTATCATGTTTAATTTAAAACTTATTCTCTTTAATTTAAGCCCCTTATTCCTTGTACTATCCACAATGAAATGGAAAAGAGTTTATTCTGTTATTCCCATAACAATCTTTTAAATGTCACCTGTATCTGTAATTTATTTTCATGTGTCTTCTGACATGTCTCCTCTCTCTTAAGAGAAACACAGTCTTCAGTCATATGTGCTTTCAAATCTCTGCTTACTCTGTTGTTACCCTCAGGACTTTCTCTAATAGACTCTTATCTTAAATATGGCCTGAACTGGCTACAGTACTTCAGGTGAAACTCCACAGATGTTGAGTGGAAGGCAAAAATTCTTCATGTGTCCATTATTCAGATTCTGGTATTGCTATGCTTGATATTTGCTTGTTTATTTCTTTGTTTATTTCCTTCCAGCAGCCTGACACTGCTGGACAGTTTGAAATACATGGATCACGGGCTTTTTATTTTGAGCCATTGGAATGACTGCAGTTGTGAAAGGTGTCAGTTCCCCATATCTGTGTGTGGCAGAGTAAGGTAAACAGCTTTGAAGCTTTCCCCATATTTGCACATGATCTGAGAGACAGCTTGGTCCTCAGTTTAGGTAAATGTAGGCTCAGTCAGAGACAGTATTGCTCTGACTGGAAGGACTCAGGCTCAGTGTAACACTTCATGTTTCAAAATACTAAAAATAACAACATGTCCTAGGAGTGTATGTCCTACTTCCACTGTGAAACTCTTCATCTAGGGTTGTTTATAAAATTCAGTCTCCATCATTCCTGCCAGAAAACTTTCTGAAATCTCACTGACAGCCTCTTTGCCTCACCGAAACTGTGAAAAGAAGCTGAGTTGTGATGATTAGGGCCTGGAAACTCTATCTTCTTCCAGAGAGTTTACATCACAGCTATATTATAGACATACTGTAAAAAAAAAAAAGGAACACTTGATATTTCAGTGATAGAAAAGCTAGTGAGCAGCACTTTGAGTCAAATATTAGTGCAGGTTTCTGATGAGAAGCTTAAATACCTTTACACATGTTCACAGACTATACATAGCTGAAGAAAATTGCAGAACTTCAGCACCAACTGTTGCAAAACAAAAATTAGAACTGGACAAAGGATTCAGGGATATTTCCAGGGTCTGCTAAAAACAATATTGATGACACTCATTGAATAACTGTTGGCAGGATATTTTAAATAAAACACCACTGCTGCAGAGAATTAGAAAACAATACTAATACTAACTTCTTAAGTAGTATTTTTTGTTAATAGTGCTCCAACTTCTGCACGTTTTATAGATGAGGAAATTTAGGCACCCTGAGAAGAATAATTTCCCCAAAGTCTTATGACTGATGACAGAGGCAGGAGTAGAAAAGCATTCTCCTGTGTCTGAGTCTGGTGCTCTTCTTGTTACTATTATCTAATTTACAAAGTTAACCATAAAAAATACTGTTAAAAGTCAGGTTTTTTCAGAATAAACTCCCTGTAAGATCAGAATATGTGCACTTAATGCACTGAGACCCATCCGCAAAATGGGATTTAAGAGGGTTAACTTGCCTGTAAAATGGGAATTATTCAATTGCTTCAATAATTGAAGAACAAAAAATATCAGTAATGTTCCACTTCACTGACCCCTCCATGTCCATGTGCCTTTTGTGGTGTTCAAGACTGGAAAACAAGAATATGGGAAGAAAAACTTGTGTTAATATCTGATTATAGTGGATCTCGACCTGAGGAAGAAAACTTCCAGAGCATAGAATGGGCTAGTAGAGTTAAGGTCAGCCCTGAAAGGAAAACCGAAGGGGTTAGCCTTCTAAAGAGGATAGATTCTACATAGTGGATGTCTTTCTGTCTGGCACAATCTTGTCTGTAACTGCATCAGATCCAACATTACCATTAAGAAAATCTGTCATATATTGTCATCAATCTAATTAACATTCCTATTAGACATCAAGAAATTGTCTTAGAATGTAAAACTTCATTGCTATGAATTACTCTCTTGTGCTTACACAGAGTCAAGGCCTTTTCTGCTCCTCACACCGTCTGACCAGTGAGTAGGCTGAGGGTGCACAGGAGCTGGGAGGGGACACAGCCAGGACAGCTGACCCCAACTGACCAAAGAGATATTCCATACCATGTAACATCATGCTCAGCAATAAAAGCTAGGGGAAGAATGAGCAAGGCAAGATGCTCAGAGTGATGGAGATTGTCTTCCCAAGTAAATGTTACATGTGCTGGAGCTCTGCTTTCCTGGAGATGGCTGAACACCTGCCTGCCTATGGCAAGAGTTGAATGAATTCCTTACTTTCCTTTACTTGTGTGCACAGCTTTTGCTTTATCTGTTAAACTGTCTTATCTTAATCCATGAGTTTTGTCACTTTAACTCTTCTGATTCTTTCCCCCTTCCCACAGGGGAATAAGTGAGCAAGTGGATAGTGGGGCTGAGCTGCCTATAAGAGTTAAACCACTGGAATATTTTTTATCTTTTGGAGGGATTTTTTTTGATGAGAAAGAAGGAATAACCACTGCAGACATGCATGTCTCCCAGGCAAAATCTCTGGCAGCTGCTGGCACTAGTTCCTCTGTCCACCCTCCCTGAAGGAACAGCATCAGCAGTGATCACAAGCTCCCAGGACATGCTCAGGGAACAGCAGGCACTGCCCTGCTTGACGGGCCTTTGTATTTTGGCAAATCCTTTGCACCTCTTCTCTTTTTTCATTTATGGTCCTCTGAGATGGCATGGTTTCTACGTGCTTTACTTTCCTTGTATTTGACATTTTTTTGTCAGAGAGGGAGCTAGGAGATTTTGTTAGGGATATACTCCACCCAACCATAAAAAAAAAGAAGCCAGTAAAGACAGTGGCAATTAAAAAGGACGAGGATACTGACTCAGCATTTTGAAACCACCATGGCAACTGAGATGACAAATGTCCCAAGAGGAAATATATATAGTTAGGAGGAGATGTCTTTTGGCTAAAGCAGCAGATATAAGTTAGGAAAGCTGGACTGGTGATGCCTATTTTACATTAAATTAAAGTAAAAAATGCAGAACAGAATAAAAAAAATAACCTTGCAGTGTCAAAAAATTACAGGGGTGACAACTTCAATTTTTATGATCTGTCTCTCTTATTTCTTTGGCTTACTAAATAACAGCAATAATAGTCTCTTTTAAATTTTGGTAAGATATCTTCTAGAGCAGATTTGCACACAAAGAAAATACAAACAGATGGTATAACATGGCAAGTAGCAATCTGTCCAATATACAGGAAGAGGATGTTCTCCAACATTTAAATTCAGAAAGATTTTAAGTTTAAAAAGATAAGACAGTAAACAGACTGGGTCATAGGCATAGAGAGAAGAACAGAATGGGGACATACTGAAGCTCAGCCATGAAACTGAAAGTTTTGCATCAAGGTGTAAGCTTACAGTGAGTCTGATATAGAGATTTAAAGTTAAGCTGATACAGGAATCTTTTCCTTTTTTTTGCCACAGATTAGATCTGTGATCTTTTCAAGTCCTTCAGCCTCTCCAACTGTAATTCTCCCCATGTAAACTGAGACTAGCTCTTGGTCCCTCTAGCAAAGTGCTTTGAGAGCTACAGATTGGAAGTGATGCTTGCACAACACTGGCCAAATGCTGGTTCCTTTCAAGCTCATGGCAAAATTCCTCTGGGTCTCTTTGTCTATGTCAATTTTAATAAATTAAATGTGCCCAGTGCTATTCCCTCATGCTGCAGCCAGCTGGCAGGAACAGCCTGCATCTATATTACTAAGCTCTTTTACCCTATTAAATAGGGTGGTCATATCCAAACTGTTTCTTGGGAAACGCTTGTGCAAGCTCCCAGACTGTTCCCAGGAATTGCGTACGGTATTCAGGGCTCTGCCTGGCCCCAGCCCAAACCATGCCAGGGTCCCTTCTGACACTTTAAATGTACAGAAAGTCCAGTCCCAGTGCCTGGAAATGTTCTTCAGCACCATATACTAGCTCTGAGTAACTCCTGAGGCAGACACTTAATAATTGTAATATGCAATACAACCATTATATTATATTATATGTAATATGCAATACAACCATTAACTCCACTGATATTTTTTTCAAGTGCTCAGGTCATTTCCTTTTACAGTGTTTGTAATCATTTGTATATTCTGAGGGTGCCTGTAAAATACCAGCAGTGTTCCACTTCTACTTAATCTGATTACTAGTGCAAATACCAGTCTGCAAGATCTCCACCTTGGATTCCTTTCATCAGCTCATTCTGCAAACCCATCTCCACTTAATTACAGGAACATCCTGTGAGCTCTGGGTTTGTCAACCACTGTGCTGTTCAGATGGCTGGTAGAACACAGAGGTTAATCTCAAATCTGATTCACAGCCAAGATGGGCTGGTAAACTTCAGTGAAGCATAAAGACTTAATTATTAAGGCGGGACAGTTTTTTGCACAACATTGCCCACTTCAGTTCAAGCAAAATAGACTAATCCCTGAGCTACCAGAATCGGTTTGGCTATTTCCAAAAGCCAACAGCAGCAAGGAATCCATTCTCTGACTTCTTTGCAAACAACAGAAGGGAAGATTGGAGAAAGGAGGGGCTGGGTGGGAGTGGTGCAGTTAGACATCTAATCTATCATTTTTATTAGTCTGAGTCTGCAGACATTTGAATTGTGTTTTCCTCACTTTTTAAATGAAATGGAGAACAGTAACACTAATGACATACTTCCTCATGAGTGATAGAGTAAATTAAACTTTGTAGGGCCTCCTGTTTCAGAGTGTTAATTTATATGTGAAGAAACCTGCAGGCATGGGATTTGCATGCTTAAAACAAAACAAAAAAAAACAAACAAACAAAAAACCCCCCACAACAATGAAAGTTTCAGAGTGCTGTAACACATGTGCCTGAGGGCACATGTCAAAGGTTTAGCAGAAAAGTGGAAAAAAAATAAAGTTCTCCAAGTACGCACATTTCCATACATACACACACACAAAATAACAGAGAAGACGAAGGGAAGGCAGAGGCTGGGTGCTCCTTGGAAGCTGTTTTCTTAACCTCTGTGACAGCCTGGCCTCCCTGCTGCACTCCCCCCACCAGCTCTCCTCATGTGCTGCACAATGTCATCCAGAGCACCAACAACAGCTTGAGTAAAAACAGCTTTTGCTGAGAACGGGAAAGATAGGAAAGAGATTAGTGTTTTTTATGTATAAATCTTGTGGTTGGTGACCAAAGCTGAAGACAAACTACAGGAGTGAGCTGAGGGGAGTGAATACAAGGAGAGGCAAAGTCTAGGTGACTTGGAAGATAGTTTAAATCCATCAGCAGGCGGCTAAGATCTGAACTAGTCATCTGCAACCAGGGGAGAAATCACAGTCCCAGTGTCAACAGCCACAAATCTTACTGCCTTTGAAGTGGCCAGTATTTTACCCAAAAGTTACTACCTAAGATTGTTATCTGGCTACTTGCTGGCCTATGTGAGACAAATTGGCAGTCTTCAGCTAGATTCTGGTAGACTAATTCCACAACACCACATTTGGCATTCATTAGCTGTCTTGGCTGAGGGGCTAAGTAGGAACAGTCAGAAAGGCTGAACCTCCATTTCACCCCTCAGAGGTGGTCTTTCCAGCACAGCTTTGAGACCCATGGATAAATCAGTATGGGGCAGTAAGTCTTGTAGTAGGTACTTGGATAATTAGATGGCTTTGCTTTGAAGAGCTCTGAGTATTTCCTTCAGCAGCACTGTAATATGATTACATACTCCTTGCAGATTGTTAACAGTGCAGTGAAACCAGGTAAACGCCATCTCTCTTTTCCCTTCAAGCTTCGTGCATGTGAATAATAGAGAAAGGAAGAGAAAAAGTTGAGCTATGTACCTGGGAGAAAAGTGCCAAGCCCAAGGAAAGGAAAACCTGAAAAATGCAGGTAATAGAGTACTAAATATTTGTTTACTCAGCAAATATAATTTGCTCTTTAATTTTTATCAAGAGTTTTCTTAGTGTTCTCACAGACAAATTGACATTACAAAAGATCCTCATTCTTTGGATCAATCTGAATTTATAGGTTTCATTTAGATTGACTGCTCCTCTGTGGTGGCAGAGATAAATGTTCTCCTGAAGCACTTTTACTGTAGGTGCAATGCAACCCAAGGCAAATCAGGTCAATCAGCACTAAACCTGTATTCTGAATAACCTACTACAAAGCACTTTTAATGTTTTAAACTTCATTTGTCACTGTCACACTGGAAGAAAAATTACAGTTCACTTCAGCTAAGTGGTCGCTCACTTCAACAACATGAGAACTCTCCGAACTTCTGCTTTTTTTCTGACCTTGTAAGCAGCTTTCTATGACTTAAAAATCGGAAAGGAGGAGTTGCAGTGAGGATTCAATTCTGCAGACAAATGGAAAGGCTTAAGGTTAGTGAGGGGATAAGCAGGTGTGAAGATCCCTAACACAATGCTCATTACAGGTCCCTGGTTCAGCTGGATACCTGTTTTAAAGATGAATCTCACATCTCTGTAAGATGAGCAAACTGTGATAGGGCAAAAAGAGGAAGAAGGCAAAGCTCATTTATAGACTGGCTTTTGGAAAAAAATAAGTGCTTTCTTCTGTTTAAGCAGAATTTCTCGTATTTCAATTTATGCTCTTTCATCCTCTCACAGGGCACTGCTGAGAACTGGCTACACCTCTCATTATTTCTCCCATCAGATATTTATACACATTGATAAGATTCCTCCTGAGCTTGCTCTTCTCCAAACTGAACAGTCTCAACTCCTTCAACTTTTTCTCATTAATTCTTCTTATTTCCTATTGAAGAATGTGCGAAAGGTTGTGCTGGGTCTGCTTTAAGAGGCTTCAGACTTTTACGCAGCACTATGAATTCTCAATTGCACTCACATATCCATATTGTGTCAAACAGTAAAAGTCAAAAGACCCCCAAAATCCTTTCAACTCCTCTGCTTTTAGCTCTAACTTGCTGAAGCTGTTGTTTGTCACTTTCATTTTTTTATAATTAAAGCTCTTTTATAGGAGACAGTTCGTTGTTCTCCTGTGAGATTAAAGGCAGTGCAAGTGTGCTGGGTACAGCACTGCTGGCTCAGAGGAGAGTGCTCTGTGGGACGTGCTGAGGGATGTTCATGGAGGTGGCTTCTCTGCTCAGGACACAGGGGAGATGATGTCCTTTCTTTAGGCAAAGATGTTCTTGAAGCTCATATACCCTTTTTACTCTAATGACCATCTGGTTTTGAGTAGAAAAGTCCTCAGGGCAAAGAAAGAGAGAATGTGGCTCTACTACTTTAACCACAATATTCTGATAAGGATATATGAAATTCCCATTAACACAGGAGCCACATACTTCTTTATACATTCAGTGCACCTTAAATAATAAAGGTGATTTTTTTCTATTGTTGAAGTAAATGTCCCCTTTAAAAATAGTGTTGCAGATACTTACAAATAGGATAGTGATTTCATTAAAAACTCAGTTTGTATTTATGTTCTTTTGAAAGTTAAGGATAAACTCATTTTCCCATGAAGATTTAGGATTATTTTTAAATTTCTTTTTCTAAATATTGAATATTTTTATTCACACATTTTTTTATGTTCTGCAATCTTCCAAACTATTTTTGTAGGCTTGAGAATTTTATTTTCAGAATAAGAAAATAGATACATGTTTCAAGGTAGTTTCAGAAAATAATGCCTGTTGAAAATATGATTAAATGTCCTTATCATTGAAGTACCATAAAGCCTATTTCCATTACACTGGGTTTTTTTTTTAGCTTTTGTCTTTAGAAGCCAGTTTTAGGCAGAACTCTCCTTACATTTTTAAGAACGACTCAAGGTAAAATTGAATGCACTAGGAAATTAAATAAATGCAACACTTTGTTATTTTTTTCTCTTTATGATTACTGTCTCAGTGTTAAATCCTTCTGAAGACAAAGCGGGGGTGGGGGGGGAATTGTCTGTTTTTTTTAATAAAGTTTTTAGCATACTGGAGTAATTTCTGTGTAAGGAAAAAACTACAAATAATTTAACTCCTGGTTGCAGTCCAGAGAATGTAGAGATAGGTAATAAGGTAGCCTTATACAGCTTTAATTATTTTTTCAGGGGTTTTTTGCAATTTTTCTTTCTGCTTTTCATGACATAGAAATTCTTGAAATACTTAACAGCATAAGCATAAATTAAGTTGGTTTGATATTCTTTTTTTTTTTTACACACTATCTCCAACTTCTATTAACACTTTGAAATAAATCCTAAAAAAAAAAAAGCAGCTTTCTTTACAAAGTTAATACTTTTGCATTCATTATGTGCTCAGTTCATGCAGGTAAATTCAGGTTATTCTTACAAACTTCAACTTCAGTTTATCTGTTTTCCTGAACTGAAAGTCAAAGCGACAAGAACCAAAAAGAATTTGAAGACAACTGAGTAAATCAAATTGCTACATCTTCTCACACATCATCATGTGGAGGAATTCAAAACAACAGTGACTTATTTTCCTAGGCTCACATAGTTAGACAAATGTGAGTTGTTGATTCAGCTCCTCTAGTGAGAGTAGTGCAGGACAGAAATAAAAGATAGAAAAGAAACAAAAGCATTATGTGTAGCTACAACTACAGTTCTCACCTCTAAAGGTACAAAAAAATGGGAAAAATGTACAACTTTGATTCAAGCAGAATTATTTCCCTCCACTATCATCTCATACAGAATTATAAAAGCTTCTGATAAGGCAAATTACTCCTAGGGAGTTCACTTTCTGGAATATACACTGCTGATTCCCTGCCAGACTAACAGGTCTGAGTCAGCCCTATCCTAATCATTTTATCCATAGCCTGATTGTCCATGTGCCTTATAATCTTGGACTTTGTACAAAATAAATAATGGCAGTAACAAGCCCCAGGCTGAACTTTCCTCTGAAATTTTTAAGACAACATCTTCTTGCATAAGGCAGGCTACATCTGCTGAAGCAAGTGAGGAAGAAATCCTTAATGGTTAGGATGGAGAAGAGAAAACTACAGGAAGATCAGGGAGAAGTCCTATACTATTGAAATGAGAGAGGTTTCTGTCTCAGGTTCCAGGCAAACTGGGAATGTGCTCCTTACCTGCATGCTCATGTTCATTAGAACTCTAAGCTGGGTAAACACCTCTGTGGCTCTGATTCTCCCCGTTGAAACTAAAAAATACTTCAATATTTCAATACTTTCAAGATATAACCTTTGACTCCAGCTTTCATACTGGAGTTCAGAGGCACTCAGTACTTCACTGGTGCTTCTTAAATATATAGGCACTATGGTTCGTGCAATCCTACTCTTCAACTGAAGGTTGATCTTCTGTATTTGGCCTTTTAATAACTGTAGAATTTGATATTCCCACAAAACTATGAAAAAGCCCAACATTAGCGTTCTCCTGTATGATAACTCCAATTACTTTTATCTGCTGAGTATGTTTCAGAATTTGTTCTAAACTCACACAGATTATCATCTTTAATACACATTTTCAGTACTTGTAGGCAGCAAAAGATTTTTTCTGAGACAAGAGCACATTTTCCAACCTCCATAAGAATGGTACGGCACTCAAAAGGTGTGTCCCACAGTTTGGAATTGCCTTTTATGTCAGTGTTATGTTGAGGAGTGTCATATTTAATCAGTTTCAATACTTTTCAAGTGGTGTTTTCATACATAGAAGTATAACAAAAAGTGCAGTGACATCCAACCATGTTGAAGTTGGAGTAAATCAGTGATCCAATTGCGCATAATTCAAACTCACCAGATTTATTTGTTTCCACTAGAGAATGTATGTCAGAGCCAGGAAAAAATTTTATCACCAAGTTAAATTCATATCAACAATTAAATAATCATTTACAGAAACGCCAATTTTGCTTTGCAAATAGCACAATGAGTCCCTGAAGCCATTTTTTTCTTCTCCTTGAATCTCTCAATCTCTTTCTCTTTCATGTCTTTGTACGTTTTTAGTTCTTTGCAGCAAACTTTTGTTTGCCTGGGATTATAACTATCAGCTATCTTTCATACAAAAAAAGCACACACAAAAATTCTCATCTGAGGTTGGAGAAGCATTTGTTTTTATTTGAATTGATTAGCTGTTAGCAATAGAACAAAATGTAGATAACTGAAAGAGGATGATCTGGACAGCAAAATTCCTTTTTGTCTCCAGTATCAGATCTGGACAAGATGGGAGAAAAACAATACAGACTAAACCTCTAATGCTGTTTTGCCTCAGTATGCTGGATATTTTTGTGATTTTAGTGATTTGTTAGGATAGGCTTATGATCTCCAAAGGGAAATGATACGGGATACAGGAATGGGAGTAGGAGTGACTTGATTTCTGAGGAAAGAAGAGGACTGTGTGAACAATTGAAACCAAGAAGGTTTCAGCACTGAGTCTCCCAGAGCTGCAAGTACTCTGTCTCTGCCTAAAGCTGCATTGAAGTTACAGGGAAAACTATGTCAGTGCAGTGAGGCAGTCTCTGAAGGGTGGGGTGTCTAAATATGGAAGACCATTTGTACATGATTATCTATTGTAAACTCAAAATCCAGGCCATCCTTAGTAAAAACATTGAGTTCACACAGACCTTTCTACATCCTCAGGAATGCAGAACTGGAAGAGAGCACTGACTCTCTGAGTCTTGTTTCCTGTTACTTTGGGCACCATATTGCAATATATTTTTCATAAACTTGAAGAAGATCCTGAAATCATATATGAAGGAGGCTGGTATCACAGTCTCCATTTCACATGTGAAAAAACTGATCCCTGGAAAGGTGAAATGACAAAATCACGATCATCCAATAGCCCAGCAGAAATAATACACTTGGACCAAATCCCCTTTTCCCAAGCATTGTCCCCATGCTGTGGCCCCTGAACTGATAAACAGATTCTAAAGGTGTTTTACAGATTTCAAAGATCAATGTCCCTCAATACTATTGTTATTCATGCTTGCAATGCTGTGCCTTACTGATTTATGTTAAAAAAGAGTCAATGTTCTGCAGTAATATTGGAGAAATTCTTCAGCACATATTTTTTTCTGGCATTTCTCAGAACACAGAATTGCTCCCAAAGTGACTGGCTTGTGGAAGCTATCGGAAAACAACATGACACCTTCAGTTTCTGAATAAAACTTTCCACCTGTCCTTATGGATGCTGAAAAAATGTGTAATTTTGTCAATTACAATAGAAAATACCAGAGCCATTACTTGAGATGGCTATGTAGTAACTATAGACCACCCCAGAAAGTCTTTAAACAAGAGCAGAAAAGAGATCCCTATTCATGGGGCTGGGACCTGCCAATCAGACCAAGACTGAATGCCTGTCAGTCTCCCTCATATTTGACTTGGAAGCAACTCATATCAATATGTAGTCAGGAAATGGCTCTTTAATCACTGCAAAGTCTCTCCTGATTTTAAAGATTAAATCAGCCACAGGCTGCTTGAGTCTTTTTCTGTTTTTTTAAATCCTCCAAGATAACTGATGATAGCATTTGAGAATGATTAGCCATGCCGCACGGCATCAGCATACAGCTTGCTCTGATTTCATGCATTACAGGCCATGCTGTACAACACTGATCTCAGATAACAGGACATCCAAAGAGATCTGACAGACTTGTCTATGAGTGATATATGGGGGGAAGACAACTTGAAATATGGGAGGAAAATAAATTACCCAATCTATTAACAACAATCTTGTTAGAAATGATATAGGAAGATGGACCAGGAAAGAAGCAGGGTCTCAGTGGAGATCCCAGTGAGATGGGAAAGACACTTCCTGCAGAGTACAGTTAGAAGTACTACTGCTCCAGAAGGAGTATCCATTGGGATGGCTATATGTTCAAAAAGGTACCCTTAAGGCTACCAGAATGACAGCTAGTGCTGGGAGCAAGTTACAGCCAAAGACACCGTAGGAGTGTGCTTTGGAAAAACAGTGGAGGTAAGGGAAAGGACAGAGAACGAGCAAACCTGAAGGGCACAGGACCTTAGACTGACTCAAAACTGGAATGTCCAGGTGGGAGATAAGAGGAGCAGAAGGGGAGAGGGCTGTCTGCCAGGTGTGTGAAGGGAAACTAGAGTTTCAGGTGGGAGAGGACTTGGGCTGTACCAATCATTCTTAAGACAAAGGATACAACATGAGACCTGAGGAGGAGGTATGAGACGCATGGAAAGGAACACTGCATGCGGATGTGCTTTGTGTAAACAACTGAGCACTTTTATATCTTTTATAACAGATGAGTACTAAAGGCAGGAATGGAAAAGCACAGCCTACACAATACCAGCACCCTGAACTACTGAATTCATCCCAAGATGGTCTGATGCTCCCTTGGGAACTGGTGGCTTGTCAGTCAGTGTGCAAAAGAGGCACAAGAATGACAGGGTGGCAGAGCTCCTCCTGTTCTGACACCAAACAAGTTTTCACTGGGACTGTGAAGCAGCCCCTGTTCTTTTCACAGTGATCTGGCTTGCTTCAAGCAGAGAAATACTCCCCAACCTGACACATAGCCAAATAAATCCTCTTGGAAGTTATTTTTGTCAGATCCTGCATTTCTCTAATAACATGTGCCATGTTTCACCAACCCTTCTCCATGCTTTTTTCTCCCTTATTAGATTTACAGTGGAAAAAAGGTACTGCTGAAGCAGTCCCTCACCCCATTCCTACCAGTAAACTTCTATTATTTCCATGATGTTTAAAGGATAAAAAAAATTTAAAAAATGAACTATTAGGTAAAATTTTACAGAAAAATCTTTTCCTTTTGCTATGAGGTTTTTTCCACAGAGACTGTCTGTTTGAAAGTTGCTCATATTCAAACACATGCTAAAGCATGCTCACCCACCTCATTTAAACTCAGAAAATGTGCAGCCAAATGGACTATCTTGTTCCACATTTCTGCCATTCAAGTCCCAGTATGAAATGAAATGAAATGAAATGAAATGAAATGGAGAAAAGGTAGAATTCATTTGGTTCCTCAAGGCTTCTCAAAAAGCCACTGAAATCAGCAGCATGAGTCCTTTTAACATATGTGGAGTGAGTCAGGCTGTACAACCTCAGTTAGAAATACCAGTGGGACCACGGAAGGGTGGGAGTGGTATGCACAGAAAAGCTGCAACTGCACGTATACAGCCATTTTAGAAAGATGCATAAGAAATAACTAGAAACCTTGAGATCTTTGGAATACCTCAAGACAAAAATAGACACAATTTTGAAGTTTGCCTTTTTGAGTGTTTCCAGCTACAATTCAATCTTTAAAAATTAACTATTAATTTGAAACCTTTCACCAGTCTCACTCTTGGTCTCCTTCCACAGATATTTGCCTCTTTGCTTTAGGAATTTTTCTCAAAGAACACTAGGATGTGAGATTACAGTCTCACTTGGCACTCCTGTGCCACTCTCAGAACACAGACTTAAAATTTCTTCATGGCAAATCAGTCTCACAACAGTAACTGAATTCTAAAGATAAATTTCCAAACAGTCTCGTAGTAAATTAATGAGTATAGGAGGCTGTAACTACTACTTTGTTCAAGATGCTGACTGAGAATTCAGGATTCTGAATTAATTCAGCTCTTCGATACCTTCTACTTTATTCCAAGCCTTTTTCTTAAAAACTTGGAAAAAGAATACACCAAAGGCTTAAAATCAGTTCTTCAAGATTATTGCCTTTATATCATTTGAGTAACTGACAATACACTCTGGATAGGTCATTTTTTTCCATGAAATACGTCCAGCTGTGATATTGCCTCATGCCAGATTGGACTAGGCAAACATATGTCAGCCAATCTCCATAAGATTTGATATGAGTTAAAAGATAAAGATGAGTGAATAATCAGTAATGAATACACAATAAGGCATAGCTTACTGAACCAAATTTGTTTCCCTATGTCTACACATGGTTCTGCTTACGAATTGCTATTGTTATCTCTTTTTCTTACTCTTGTATCAGCTAATTTATATGATCAGCTATAAACCCTTAGATTTTTTTTTTTTTTTAAACTTGTATTTACGACTAGGAATTTGCATTGGAAAATAGATTCCATAATATTGTCCCTGCTCTCTTGCTAAGTGAATGTGATTAGTCTTTGAATTAACATTGTGAATGGGTCATTTTTAAGACAACTTCATTGTTGAGAGTTTGGAGTTTGGTTTTGTTTGTTCTTTTTTTAATGAACTAGTCTCAGGATAAGAGGTAGCTGCTAAAGATTTCAGGAGTGGAATGTTGGTGATAGCATAAAAGTGAATAACTCTTAAATATGTGTGTGTGTGTGTGTATATATATATACACAAGCTTCTTTACTTATCTGTCAGTATAGAGATTGGATAAAATGTTTGGAATTTTGGCTTTAAATCTCCTGAACCATGCACTTTTCTCACTTCATCCTGCTAAATTTTGTGTTTGATTAGATGTGACAACTGCTGCTAAAAATACTGGAGTTTGTGGAGTGACAGTATAACTCCAGTCTGCACAAGAGAGGGCCAAATTCAGCTCCACTCAGAAGATATAAATCCTGAAATACTTCACTGGAGTCAGGAGAGCTGGTCCAGATTTGCACCCTATGAGAACAGAAACTGGCTCACACAGTTAAAGAGCGCAATTCAGCTGGCAGCCCTGTACCAATTTTTCACTTGCGTTGCACTCCTGCCAACATGTTTTGCAAGCTCTCTTCTTTTCTGGTATTGGCAAGCTCTGGATTTTAAGGGAAGATGAGAGCCTTCTCCATTTCACCCATATTCACTTCCCCTACTCTTCCATTCAAGAGGAGTTCTGAGCCAGAGACTGGAGAGGCTGATCCGCACCCGAGTTCAGCACTCAGTAGTTGTGTCAATAAAGATACACAGCATGGACAGGCAAAAAGCTCAACAGTTTTCAAAATGCATTAGAGTGGCTTCCCAGGCACAATCTGTAAATCACTTGGGATCTCCTGTGGCCCCTGGTGTGATAACTGTGCCAACAGCAGAGGGAGCATTAAACTCGTTGCCCACAGTAAAGTGTGGGGAGTGATACCCATGTTCCTATAATCCTTGTATGGGTAGGATAAGCTCATTAGCCTTCTGGCAGTCATCCTAGGAGAAGGACAACTCTGATTCCAGACCTGGACAGATGGAGCTTGTTTAGCCCTGTAAGGCCTTCCATCTAAGAGGTTAAACCTCTGTCCTAAGGACTTGGCTGCCAGCGTCCAAGCTTGCTAGGCCCTGGCAGATGAACCTTAGGACTAAAGGGTGGGTCCAGCTCTGCGCCTGCTGTGTCTCACCTAAAAAAACTCCATTGCGCAGGCTGGAGGGTGCTATCTGCTATCCTCTTTTTATCAGCGCGCTTGGAAAAGGCGCTGATGAGGAGCATGGGTGAAGCCCTCCCTGGATCTTCGTTCGCAAAGCCTAGCCATGCCGACGAGAGCGGCTTCCTTCTGCTAAGCTGCATCAGTATAAATCATGGTTTGCTTTTACCTAGTGTGTCCACTCTGGGGCTTTGTGTCAGGCATACAGTTGAGGCTTGTATCTAAAAATGCCTCCTCCTTCCCCTTTGCTATCTTCTCTTCAGTAGCAGAAAACAGAACTGACACAAGAAACACTGTGCAGAACTTTGTTGCCGCTCCACAAGAATACAAGGTATAATCTTTCCAATGTACTCCACTGTCTACAAAAAACATGTCTGGAGCAGGACACGCAGGTGATATCTGTACCATGCAAATAGTGCTATCTCCAAGCAGCTTCAATTGTACCGTGTCCAGTCTGCCATCCTTCCTTCCCCTTTACTCACACAGTGCTAAATATCCACATGTGGTTGTTTCACCAGTACAATTATGAATGTAGTCACAGAGTTCAAGGATCAAAGATCAAATTTCTTGATATCACCACTCTGCCAGCTCAGGTGGACCACTTCATAGGGCAAGCTAAGCACTACTCAGATCTTCTTTATACCAAGAGTGTCCTACACTGGAGAAACATAACTCAGATGTAAAGAAAAAAGTTTACAGATAAAAGATGGGGAAAAAAGGCAGCTAAAATGGCATTCATCTCATTAAGTTTTCTAACCCACACTCTTGTTGCTACCAGTCCAATCTGAAGGAAAATCTTTGGGGTTGCTCTGAAAGCAAATTAGCAGCTCATTATGTCTGGAATAGATTCAAATAATGTCATGCTTTCTTTAGTAAAATATCCCGTAGAAGAAACAGAACTAGCTGGGGTTTACCTTTGCAATATAATGTATCACAGTTATGTTTTTGTGTAAGTTACCAAATGAAAATGTTCTTAATTTTCGGCCATGCCTGTACCAGTGTGCCATAAACTGAATTATCCTGTTTTACCTTCTTTCAAACTTACTAATACTCCCTACAGAAACTTAAACAACATCTCTCAGGACTTGTCAAAATTCAACGGGAGGAATAAACAGCAGCTTTAAGCTTCTGAGTACTTTGGACTTTCCATGCAATGCACAAAGCCTAGCTTCCATAATGTTTCACAAGCCCCCAGAAGTTTAAAGTGATAAATAGAAGTAGCCAGACTATTCCACAGTTGTCGGCACAATGTGGTATCAAAGTCCTGTATTAAAATGAACAGCCATCAAAATAAAGGAATGAATTTTCAGTTGTAGCCCACAGGAATTTCTGCATCCAGATCCCATTAATCATCAGAGTTCTACATGGAGTTCTTTGTACAAAACTTCTAACATTCAACTTAGTATGGTAAGTTATGACAAGCATGGGACTAGGGCCAAATTCTGTCCTCAGTTATATCTCATCAATATCATTAGCTTCTGTCAAGTTGCTCAGCCAGAGTCAAACTCAGATCTGGTCATTTGTCTAGTGTGTAACTCTCACAGCACATCAGTTTCAATGGGCCCATTTATATGCTTTAAAACCAAACACATAACTAGTGCGTGGTTAAATTGGGAACCAAAATGAAGTTTGAGATGTGTCTTCTTACACTAAGAAGAGTTCAACATTTAGGTTTCTGCCAGAATACACAAGTCTGACACTATCAGATGAAGAATGTCATAGGATATTTAATTACCAAAATTAGCCAGAGAGATTCAAGTTTTGAGTCTCAACAGAAAAACATGTGAAATATATACTGCATGTTTACATTTGGTGAACAGCTTCTCTTTATCTTTTTCATAAGTTTTGATTTTTTTAGTGCTTCAGAATAAATATATGCTAGCTTAAAATGTTTTTTTTTTCCATTCCAAATGACAGAAGGAACCATTTAAAGTGTTGTGGTGAGCTTAAAAGATGAAATCAAGTTCGTTTTTCTTCCTTAGCTGACTAGAACCAATATTTGCTACCCAATTTAGGTAGTAGTTTAATTTCAGAAAAAGTTGCGCACAGAACATTTGACTTTATAAAATACATCTATTTTTCTTGGCTTCTGTTCACCGGCAGGGAAAAGAGGTGGTTTAAATATAACGCATTGCTTTTAGAGTACATCTTTATGGTACGTGGACAATGGTGGAGACACACCTCTTTACAGAGCAATCAAGACTTGAAAGCTACAAATTACAATAAGTAATTGCACACAGAAGGAAAACATTGCATCTGCTGCCTTACCACAAAGATCTCTGCATGGTACTTTCTTGCTGAGTACTCAAGTTAAAGCTCAACCAATGAATCATCTACCATTGCTTCTGTAACTTGTACAGTTTGAAATGTGCTACTTTTTGGCAGTAAATTTCTGATGGCTAAGAAGAATGCAAACCAGACACAGTGAGGCCAGATCAGCAAACTTAATAAGAGGTAAGGGAGCTAGTGCTTCTGGGAGGCATGGCATTTGTGAACTGTGTCAAAATGAAAATCAGAAATACAAAACCAGTGTTACCTGGCAGGTTTCCATGTAAAATTTGATTATTATAAATAAAAAGATCTCAAAAGGAGCATGTCAGCTTGGATAAAAGCATGCATAAATATGTATGTGTGTGTATATATATATATATGCACATTTATGCATTCATACACTGTTAAACTCCATAAATCTGAGACAGAATTATATTGGCTTCATTGAAGCTCTCACTTGGCACCTAAATTTTAGACACTTAGTGACACTGAGCTAAGTTCTTAAATTCCCTTTACAGTCAGAAGGAGAAACACAAGCGTCTTTGAAGGGCTGCAGAAAGAAAGGGTCTAACCACTTAGACCCTCTTCTGGAAACTTTCAAAGTCACCTGTTCTCTTCTCTTGACTACAACAGCAAGTGGCACAGTTGCTTTGGGAGAGCTATTTCATCAGGTTCGTAAATACAGGAACAAGCCAGATGCCTAAGTTAGGCTAACTGGATGTAACCTTGAGTTTTGATCAAGATAGGCAAATTAATTAAGCTGCAGACTCCTACTGAGCTGCCTGTGTAGTACAAGAAAAAGAAAGCAATCCATAAAATCAAGTCCAACAAACCCACCACTAATCGGTGGACTATTTACTAAGACGATCACAACGTATTACAGAGGCCAGAAACTCAGGGATTCCAAGGGGATTGATTAGAGCTGTACCTGCACAGTAAGAGTACATACATCTATAAACCACAGAAATCACTTCTGTTAAGCTGCAAGAATTTACATTACCAGTCGTCAATACTACCAGCTATCATTAAGTTTGCCCAGTAATTTCCCCCTCATAAGTGTTTTCAGTAGCTCAGAAACTTATTTAATTTTAGCCACTTAAGCTGTTTCAGACTGAATTTTGAGCTATGTTTAACAAAACAGTCTTTCAAAATTTCTTAGCCAGAAAACATCAAGGACTTCCAAGAGTTCAGCCAGAAGAGAATACATATTTTTGTTCATTTTTAAAAAAATCTGGCATATTTTATTCTTTCAGTAGTTGACCTCCCCTCCTTGTGAAAAGACAAAATGCTAGACAGGAACTCTGTGTCAAGAAGATGCTTTAAGCTCCCCCTAAGAAAATCTACACTCACAGCATCACTGATTATCCTCTGGGGATACTGGTCTCCCTCTGTGACTACAGATAGCTTCCTGAACCAGCTAAGACTAAGTTGATACTAATGTTCAGCTAGTTCAAGTTAGAAAAGATAGACTAACTATTTGATATGACACCTATTTTCTCTTTAAATCAGCCTAGAGAAACTAATTACATGGCTGATGGGAAAAGGCAATGTGTAGTAAACATTCAGAGCACATCAGTTTGGCAACAGTTGTTAGGCTTATAACTGCAAAACTCTCATCTGCCAGATGCACCCATCTGCCCACAGAGACTTCCCAGGGCATCTGGGCTCCTAACATTATGTACTCTATATAAAGGTGTCTAAGCTCAGGCTTTAGGGATACTCCTTTAATACAATATCAATGGAAATTTTCTGATTTAGCACAAGAAGAGATATACATTAAAATGAAGAGATCACTTTTACACCTAAAGAGGTCTCCAAATGCTCAAAGATATTCAGGGTGTGGTCACACCAGCTTAAATTTGTCTATATAACCAGCAAAACTTTCCCATGTCAACAGGGCTTTATCTTCAGGAAATCTAACTGCATAGGGGAATGTGAGTTCAAGGGGGTCCAAATTACTGTATGACCATCTTAGATTACAATGAACGATGAATTTGGCTGAAGTGCATTGAGTACAGGAAGCATTATAGTTCTGCTTAGCTATGGTGCTCTTTTAGTCAGTGCTCAAGCCTAGCCTACCAAGGCATAGCACAGACAGCTCAAGTATACAGCACTTTGGCAGAAGGAGGCCAGATAAAAATTGCCTTCAGTGGTGAAGGATAACAGGGCTCCAGAAATTCCTCCCTGGAGTGCCACAAACTGAATCATCAGCTTGGTTCTCAGTTAGCCGGCTTTTACTGTCGTGGCTTTGCTCTTCCCACACCAGAGTGGGGAAGGCAGGTGTGTCACATGTGTCCAGCTGACAGCCTTCTCCCTCACAACTTGATTTCCTTTCTTACACAGGCTCTGCTTAAGCACCTAATCTTGTGTTTAGGATATCATGCTCTGTTGCTATGGAAGTTATAGGGATGTCAGAGGTTTAGCATAATGACCTCACTGTGGGGCTAGAGCTGAGAGTAAGGGAGGAGATTAACCATGAGAGAAACCAGCACTGTAGCTGTTACTACTTGATTGCTATCCTATATTGAGATGCTCTCTGAGCCCAAAATACAGCCCGAAGGAAAGAACAGAACATTGTTTGAGGAGTGTTTTGTGTTTCAGCTCCTCTTTGGATGAGTTTTTCCGAAAGACACAGAGCTTGCACTCATCCTTTCTCAGAGCACCACAGTTCCTTACCTCCTCCCATCCAGACCTTCACACGCTTCCCAAACAAACTATGTTTCTATGTATGGTAAAGCAAGTTAAATTCCAGAGCACTTTTCTATAGCCAAGACACCAGTTTTCCTTCTGCCTTGCTGGAATCTGGTGTTTGAGTCCTTATTGATTGCTCTGGTTTGTAGAAGTGACATCTGTAAGTCCCTATCTTGTTTGGTAATTTTCACTCTAAATCTCAGCTCAAATCATCTCATGATAAATCCCTTTCCCTCATCATTCTCACTCCATCTGCTCTCCCTAGGGACACCTTTATTTTCCATCTTCCAAGCTCATCTCATCGAACAGCAAGGAAGTTGTCAGCTGCTGTGAAGATTTGTGGGGCACTAAATCTTATACATTAAACCTTTAAATACATTTATCCAGGTAAAACATTTTGAAACAAATATATAAACTCTGAAGGTTTGCTAGCATATGGCATAATGATTAGCAACCAGATACCAATGATTTTTATCTTCATTACCATTATTTTAACAGTATAAAATCTCTTTTCCATTTATCAGTTCGAAAAAAAAGTTCCACTCAGTTTATTCTTCATCAGCTTCATTAGTCTCATTACTGAAGTAATGACTGAATCCAGAAGTCATCAATTTCATTAGATTAAACATCTCATAGCATATATTTTGACCTTGACTCCTCTATGAGAACTCTACTGATGAAGTTTCCTTTCTAAGTAAATACAGCATCAAAATTATCAAAGCTGTTCTTTTGGTGGTTTGGGCCTCATTAATCACCAAAGAAGTGTAAAAAATAGCTGGTTTGCATTCTCCTGAATGCCCTGGGTTTCATTTCAAGGGATCCAACTTCATTTGTTCACTGCCTGAGTGCAGTACGAGTCATTCACCAAATCTGCATGCCAGGATTCCTGCCTACTGGAAGCTTTTAATAACTGCCAATATATCAAAACACAAATGGCATTTCTTTCCAAACAGACTACTTTTTGATTTATCCCATGGATCTGTGATAGAAAGGGACCATGAAGTCATCTTTTGCCAATATAGCCCTGTTCCCTACAGTATATCAAAGTACAATCACTTAAACAGCCTTTATTAAAATGAAGAGGAAGCATCTAAAGTTAGCAGCTGCAGGTCTGATCCAAGAAGAAGGAATGGGTGGCTTATGGTGATCCAGGGTATCCCTGTACAACCACCACGCTGAAGGAAATCCAGGGACCCTCACTGAGACCAGCTAATTACAACTGGATTACTGTGCCATGAAACACACAGGCTTTCTCAATCTATTTGTTCTTAGTCTCCTCTCCCTTCGGGAGGAGCACCAGGATGTTAGCTTATTCCAGTTTCTGAAATATACTCATATTTCCAGCCAAGCCTTTCTTGAAGCTGTTGGATTGCGCTGTTAATTGAAAGTTGTTCTTCCTGGAGGGACAAATTCAACATCCCTGCCCTATGGCATAGCAATGAACTCACTGGCTATGGCTTCCTAGCACTTCAGTCAGATTTCTTCTCTGCAGACATCTTCTCTACAGGCACCAGTGCAAGCTAGGGTTGCAGAATCTGGACTTGAGAAAGTTAGACTTACCAAATTTATCTGCACAACACATTTCATGTGTAGGGAAATAAATGTGATAAACCACCAATGATTCATCATTTACTTATTGCAGAAAACAAACAGGTTTTCTTCTGAGTCACATGAATGCTGAGAATTCTTTCCTTCTTAAGCAAAACAAAAACCAGTATTATTTCAAGACCGGGTGAGAAAAGTTCAGATAAAATAAGAACTCCTTGAATTTTTGTTCAAATGAAGAACATGAATATAAACGTATTTGATGTTCTGAGAGATTTGGACATGTTATTGTGCAGCTGGGGGCCACAGAGGATGATGGAGTATGGATACGCTGGGATCCATTTGAGGGTCATGAGACCCTCTTCCCACTCCTACTTCTGGAGAATCTGAGTGTGCTGTTAATAATAATTCAAACATGTTACATTCAAAACTGACCTGAGATCTTGGTCATCATACACCAGCAAAAGCACTTTTCAAACATGAGCAAAGTATCATTGAGCTCAGTTCTGGAGAGGGAGACAAGAGTACAGGAAGGAAAAAAAGCATAAATAACTAAATAAAGGACAAGTGAAATGACTGGAAAAAACATTTAGTGTTATCCAGGATTGGAGCAACTTTGGAACACAAAATTGTTTCTTTTTGCAGTAAAGAAGCACTATTTTAGACATATACACTTTTGGGGTTCAGTCTCTGAATTGTATATGGATTCTTTTGCTGTTAGTTTAAGAAACTTATTTCTGTATTGCCTGCCATAGACTTCAATTTTAAGCAGAGAAAGTTGTGTGATGCATATCACCTCAGGAAATTCTGTGTGGGTTTTGCTCAGAGATGCTGAAGCATAATAGCTGTTAAAGTTGTCAGCACATTCATATGGCAAATCCTTGAAAAATTAGACCCTTAAAGTTCAGCTGAAATGTAGGATCTGTTTCAGTGACACATTCAATACGAATACTGCTGTAAACATCTAAGCCTATGATATAAGTAACATAGTGTAGGCTCTAACTCTAAAAATATGAATGTCTCTTACAAGTGTAAGTTAATTAACAAACTGCAACCTTTTGCACAGGTGCATTCAGTACTGGGCAAGCTGTTTCCCTTCATAGGTACCACAGAAAACTTTTGGGATCTCTGTTACTATATTTGACTACTATCATCTTTCCAGAAATCATGTTTTTCCATCATCAGTTAAGTGACATATTTCATCATCACAGCTAGTACATCTTATTAATATAGTGCACTGTTAATACACAGATAGTGGAGTAGATTTGGCAAATGTTGTGGAGGAAGAGGAAATGTTCAGCTGAAGCATGAAGGAGACACCTGAGTGGCAGAAAGGGGTGTGAGATGCTGTCAGTGCAATGAAGTGAAGTTTGAGATAGCGAGTTTGTGCTTGAGGTGACAGTCAACCCCCTGACTAAGATAGTCAATGTAAATGACATGACAGATTGAATCACAGGACTTGGAGCCTTAACATAGAGACAACTTTGAAAGCGAGAACAGTAGTGTTTTGCTACATCTCTGCCATCAAATGATGCCTCCAAATGAAAAGAGAAAGGAAAAGAGCAAGAGAAAGGTAAAAATTTGACAAAATCTTCTGATGAGTTTTAAGAGAAATGAGGAGACTAGAGAACAAGAACTATGAAGGTGGATAACAAGCAGGAGGAGAGTGATGGAAGACAAGGAGGAGCATATATCAAGCAAGGCTATCAACAATAGCATGTTGCCTTCTTCAACAGCAAAAGGTTGAAAAAGTTAAACAGTTCAAGTGTTCAAGAGTTCCCCAAGGAAAGAGCTTTGAAGAATGGAACAGAGGAGGGCAGGGAAGGGCTCTGGACTGCATTAAGACCTCCTGAGTCATGTAGTAAGAAGCGTGTTTAGAAAGGAGATTGCAGTGGAGAAGTTAATAGAGAAGTTATATGAAGAATTAAGAGAGGAGGAAAATGGAAAAGTAAAAGTGAACAGTGAGCTATGAGTAGGCTGTAGAGAAAGTCTGAGAAGCTGGTGGAATTTGAACAAGATATCTTAAGGAGGTTATTCAACAGTGAGAAAAATGGAGGAATCAGCAGCCAGAAATGCAGAGTTCCAGCAAAAGCAAAAGAGGTAGAGTTAGGCAATAGGGATGGGATTCATCAGAGCAAAGGCACATACTTCTAGGGCACAACTATTCTTATCCTAACGCAAACAGCTAAAGGTAGATGTAATGAATCACACACTGAAAGTTTCCTTCTATTAACTAGAAATTAAGCCCAGATGGAAATATCCTCATTGTCAGTATCAAAAAATTTAATTTGGCAGAGAGGGGAGAAGGAAAGAATATTTGAAGGGAAAGGTGGAAAGAGTTGGAACATGTAATAACGGAAGGTACTAAACACTGAGTAGAGAAGAAAGGGGAGAAATGGGATGTAGGAAAGACCTTAAGGCTTCTCTAAGAGTGCTTTCAGACATAAAATGAAATCTGTGATCTATAACTAGGGTATCCACTGAAGAAGTCTTTAATATCTACAGATTTAATTACATTCCCAGAAACCTAGGAAACAAAGGGCAACAGCAGAAGAAGGTAGATACAGCTTGTTCTATTCATGGAAATGCCAGAGTCATGGGTGGGCAGGTGGAGAGTGAAGAGACACACTTCCTGACCAGACAGCAACTATTTTTGCTGCAAGTGCAGCATACTCCCACTTGTACAGCACTGTGCCCAAGCTATGCAGGTTTAGCGCAGAGATTAAATTGCTCAAATGCAGTTCCAAGTGAACGTGATTAAGCTACTTCCATACTCCAGCTTATATGTCCCCATTCAGCCAATGGGCTGGAGCATGTGGATTCAGTGCTTGGGCCTCTGCTAGTCCTGGAATCTCTGCATCTGGTTGACATGACCTAAACTGCACCATGTGGATAATTGACAGAGCACTGCTTTCCCATGCATAAGCAACATTTTTAAACAAACAGGACTCTCTTGGGGGAGCAGGCCAAAAGAGAAGCATAACACTAGCTTGGAAAAGCTGAGTAATTAACAGTTGAAAAAAAATCTCATCTTTCAGGATGCTGTGGCAACAGCTCCAAGCCTTTCCTTCTTGTGTAACTAGGACTGGCTACTGAGGAAGTCATGATTATACTTTCCTTGTTGTGCCACTTCCAGCTCAGTGTCCAAGATTGGAGGCATTCAGGGACATGCAATTTACATGACTTTTACTACTGAGCCTAGCTGAAATCAACAGACAGGAGACACAAGCAAGGATCAAGAAAACAGAGCAGTCCTATTTCCTGCCATCAATGGGCTGCTGAGGGTTTAGCAGCTTTTCAGAGAGGGGTGTAGCTCAACACCACCCATCAGAAATAAGAGCAGATGGAATAGTTTCGTTAGAGACTAAAAATCTCCTTATACTGGTTGCACAGGAAGGTTCATACCTCAGCTCCTGAACAGGACTCCTCTGGGCTCAGGCTCACATCACCTCCTCTCCCCTCTGATGTTTTGGCAGCACCTAGGCAATATGATTGGAGCATGTAGCACAGTGATGTACTCACTCACTCCTCTTCACTAAAGGAACCATCCTCTGGTGCCTTCTTCCCTCCCCTCCTCCTCTGCTCTGTGTCTTTTCTGAGACTGTGTTGCAGGGTATCTTGCCCAGGCATTTTGAAAAGCAACGTTCCGCTGTGCTGTCAATAAAATCATACCAGAACAAGAAAAAGTTTCAGACTGTTATGTGAAAGAAATGCAAATAAGGCCTTGGCTATCCAGCAAAATTTTCACTTTTCCAGGAGAATCTGGAAACTTGTTTCTTCCTTTGGAGGCATCTCTGCCTATTTGGACCCTCTCATGGAGGAATTGCTTTTCACCTTCCCAACAAGTGTTAACAATACTACCTCCAATCTTTCGTTGTTTCAAGCAGCTTAGGGCTTCAAGCCCTAGCCTCAGGGCTTAGGGACAGATGAGAAACAAGGAACAAGAGAGAGTGGGTAGCAAGGCATGAAGGAAGAGTTCAAAATGAATGTAATTTTCCTTCAGTTGCTTTAGCAATTGGTACAGGCAGCACAAAAAGTTCATTTCATCCCCTTGCAGTACCAGATGGACAGCACAGGTGACACATGCAGTGGCTTGTCCATGGGAGACTCCAACAAGCAAAGTAACACCATTTATTGCTACAGGTGGTAGAGTATCCTGATTTTAGTGGGAGCCACAGATAAATCATATTTACAGGACTCAGAAGTTGCTATACAGAATTGTTTGCAACCATAAGCAGAGAGCACAAACACTTAGAGGCAGGTATGCTGGACGTAAAGTATGGGCCAGCTCCTACAAGTGTCTAGCTGTCATTGGATCTGCTGGGATGGTGGCCAGGGAGGGCAGTGGGCCCCATCCCAGGTGTTGTGTGCTCGGCCCCTGCTGACGTCAGTGGAAGTTCAAGGCACTTAACACCTCCCAGAACCAGGCTGTGAGAACGACTTCCAGAAGGAAACTATCTTGAAAACATGTGTTGTTAAATGTAGCATAGATGCAAAAAGGGCAGAGCAGTGTGTGTTGCAAAATGTTATCTTCTTGACTGCAGTATCCTCAAGCTATGAGCTTATACACTCTTGGCTTTGTCTTTCCACTGTCTTATCTGTTATGATGTTGGCACAAAGCTGTGTCCAATGGGACTGTAGAGCTGGAACAAAACAGTAAATGTTCTCCAGGTTTTCTTTTCTTACAGAATTCCCCAATTCCCAACCTACTTAAGGGGGAGCCATGAGCTAAAGTAAAATTATAGTTTTGTCTTCTTCTCAAGCCAGATATCTCCAAAGGGATTTCTGCTCACATTGTACTTTTTCTCCAGAACTACTATCACCACCACAGCACCTTGCAAGGAAAACAGATTCTTTCTGTTCCTTATGAAGGTTTCAATTAACAAAGGTAGATTAAATGAACAGCCTTTAGTAAATTCTATTTTGCTGTTCTTTATACCAGTCATTCAATGAACTGGAATTTTATATTTAATCTTTTATAGCCAGTCTGAACATTTATATAATGTTATAAATTCTGCAGCTGTTATATGTGATTTGGCAAAGAATGGAAAGAGTATGTTTGGGGGGAAAAAAAAAAAGATATGCAATTTTCTAGTTAAAATAAAGTTAAATTAAGTAAAAATACTACTAAATGAAGCAAAAAGGATTTGTAATTTTTTCTAGTGGGAGAATTAAGCAAGCACTACTCTCTGTACTAGGCATAGCAAAAACACTCAATAATTCCTTGGCTTTCAGGGGTCTGTTCTCTCTGTTGTGTTTTAGTGCCCTGGACTGCAGCATTCTGGATACCACAGATAAAGCAATCCTCTCTTCCTAAATCAGGAAAGAGGATTTATAAAGATAGGCATATATGTATTATCCACCCAAAGGATATCATATCCTATATATGAATGATTATCCTCTATCCCTATATCCTACTAGATACATGCATACAGAATATTGCATCTATTGGACCTCAAAGCTACCATTGGTGCTAAAAAATGATACAGACTGAACCCTCAGAACCTGATAATTTTCCATTACATGTCATTGTTATGTTCACCACAGGTAAGCCTATTTATCTTGTTTGTTAATTCATGTTACAAGAAAGGAAAATCCAAATGGATCTTGCCCTCTCTTTTACTATGGTGAAAATAACCACAATTAAAAAAAAAAACAACCAAAACCAACCAACCAAAGAAAAACAAACAAACCACAAACACCACCACCACCACCACCTCCCCCCCACCCCAAAACTGTTTTCATTTTCTTCTGAGATAATTCTCATTTACAGCCTGACTTTACTTTGTTTTAGTAGAGGTCAAAGATGCTCAGCATGACAGAGGAGTGCTGCCCTCTCACATAAATATAGAAATCCCCTTTGAGAGGTAGGACAAGATTTCTAGGTCCAGCACAAAACCTGAAATGAAAGGATGTGACTAGAGGCTATGTCTCTGGTCCTCTGATTCTACAGAACTATTTTAATTAGACAAAAAATGAAGCAGCCTGAACATCTGCTTTGCATCAGGAGGAATAGTTGACTATGCAATGATCTACCCAACTTGTCATAACAAGAGCACAAGGCAACTCAAGCCTCCTTTAGCCCCATGGACACATTCTGTGAAGACAGAAGAGCCAGGATTTGGTGACATCAACCATGGCAGCTAGTGAAGAAGGGTGTACTGCTTCAAGAAGCTCCTCAATCTCTATTCCTTTTGCATCCCTGGAAAAAAAGCACAATGATGGAGCGTAAGTAATCAGCAGACAAATTGTCTAGCACAGCAGAAAATAAAATCTGAGCTCCAGTGTGAGAAATGCTGGCAAAGTTTCTCACAAATGTTCAGTGTTGGCCAACCAATATTCACAGGAGTAGCCTAGAGGAGAGAGTGAGTATTCCAGCAGAGGCAGGGGGCATTTCATAATTCTTTATTTAATTATGGCATTGTAGCTGCACTCTGGTCTCCTGGGAAGAACAATGGTAGATTAAATGGCAACAAAGACCATGCAGCATCCCTTATCTGCTCATGTCCAGATTTCTTTCATGTGAAAGTTGTTTGTAACACTCCGAAAGTTTTTAAAAAATGAAGTTAAGTGCAAGGGGAAACAAGAAAAGGGTCAGTTGGATTCAGTTTGACTTCTTCTTTTTTTTTTTCCCCCATAAAATAACACTTGTATGTTTGGGAGCAATGAACTAAACATGGACTTCGCTCAAGCAAAGACAGATTCGAGGTTAAGGGGGAGACTTTTGTATTACACAATGCTCTGGGATAGGCTATTGTTGGTCCTTACAGTGCAGATGTAGCCATGGCTGATTATCCCTACTCCCAAACCTCTTTACTCACCCGCACTGTTTGGTTTCCAAGAGAATAATTCTCTAGTGACTGATTTATTTCTGCAGAAATGTGTATGCTAAACTAACTTATTTTACAACTGTTCACCATTGCGCATCCTCTACCCTTAGCAACAGGCAAAAAATATTTTACAAAGCATACAGTATTCCACAGTAAGGTTTGTTGGGTTTGGGTTTTTTAATATTGTGCATAATAGGAAGATTTTGCATCTTCTTCTAATAATTCAATCTACATGAGGATAGAGTCCAGAATGAAAGTTATGGAAGGAAAATTAGCAGTGAGGCATCCACTACTATCACTGAAACAAAACCAGAAAAATAAGTTTTGTCATGAAATATCCTTGAGATTCTGTAGTGCTTATGAAGTTCTACATTTAATTTTAAATTTGCCTTAATTCTTGCTATGGGGACCAAGCAACTAGCTCTAGAGTAATGTAAAGAAACTCCTGCTACTTAGCACATGCTATAGTGGGATAGATGAGGTAAAGATGTGCATCAGCAAAAAGGTAAGTATTAGAGATTATACTTTTTATAAAGACATACATTGTCTTTCTCCTAGATAAAGTAGCAGTTCTTTGTTTCTTATGTAGTGAACTGATTTCCAAAAGAAATTAAAGGCTGGTCCAAGACGCGTTTTGTGTTAGCAGGATGATCCTCCAGAAGATTAAAATTAAGTGACCCTTTAAATATTTCTAACAGGAATTGGTATTGCAAAGATATATCACAGGAAACAGTAAGCTAAATTGCAGGATCCAAATACCAGTACAGAACCTCTGGGGGGAGGGAAGTGATTTAAAAATGAGGAAAATTCCATTGTGTACAAAGCCCAGGCAAATACATTTGCTCTGAAATCTGGAAGAAGGCGTGAAACAGATCTGAATGTCTCTTGTATTTCACGGCGAAAAGAAGACACAAAAAAATGGGAGTATCAGCATCAAAACATGTTACAAATACTCAGTAAGAAGAGGTGAATGATACTCTCTGATGATAAAATTCTGAGGCATTCAAAGAGCAGGATTTGCTGGAGATCAGTGACTTTATTTGACTGTTAGTTGGGATGGGGATGTAAATTTGCAGCATACTTGGAAGACAACTATTTACTTCAGAAAGCAAAAGGTGGCAGAAAAGTAGAGGTTAATTTAGGTACAACTGAGAAGATCAGGTCAGGAATCATGCTGCTTTCTTTAATAAGGACAATAGCACAATAGACATCATGAGTTACACAAAAACTCAAGGAACTTGAAGAACTTTTAGGAAAAAGGATCAGGAAAACAAAGACAAAAGAGGGAAAGTTCCTGAATGAGACAACCTGAGAGGGAGCAGAGTTCAAAAGTGGCATGAAAGGCTAGTATGGCTCCATTAGGAACTCCTTAAGGACGTGAAAGTTGAAAAGAAACCATAAAACCTGAGATCCAGGAAGACTAAGGATGCACATGGATAAAACTAGAAAAGCTACTGCAAAAACATAGAAGAAACAAGAACAAAATCCAGCTACACTTTATAAATCAGAAGAAAACAGAAATTCATTCTTTACCAAGAAGAAAATTGCACAGGAAAGGCAGAAGATGACTGGTTGTTGTTTCACTGTTTGTAATGACTTTTAATCACGTCAGCACTAATCATGTAATTACTCAGATGCTTGCTTTTTAAGGGTAAAAATATGTTTAAGGAACATGTTTAAGAATGAAAGAAGTTGCATACAATCAAGTTCACTGCTAATAGCATAACTAGAGCAACCTGCACCAGTTGTGATTATTTTTGAAGGATTCATGGGTGACCGTATGAATCTCAGAGAAGTCAATCTCATCGTACTTTAAAAGCAGGAATTAGAAGTCTAATATTCAGTTATTATTAAAAATACTGTAAATGCTTAAAGAAAATAATCAAGATATTAAAATAAGAGTTTTGTAGGTGTATTAATAAGAAATCATATAAAGCCCACAAAATTTCCTTTTCAGACATGAAAATCCCTATATCCTGGATATAGGGATTGCACGAATAGTCCCTGCAAGATGTCCTGACACAGGCACTGCTTCTTATAAACAAACTAAGGAAGTAAATTTCAGGTAAAATACCCAGAAAGTCTTATACTGCTAATTGGAAATAGGCTAATTGGACCTATCAATAAAAGGGACCACTGAAATACAGGTACTATAAATAGGATCTTTATATCCTATATATAAGACACCAAGGTGAAAAGGTTGACAAGCACTTGGGCTACAAGCTCAGAATTCAATGTGATCTAGTGAGAAGAAACAGTCCAAACAGGATGAAGTTCTTGAAAGACAAGCTGCAATAGTTCATGTGAAATCCAGGCATCTCAGACAGGTGTGGTGAATTGCCCTCTAGAGAAGCCTCTGCATTGCAACTAGATAAAACCCAGGGAACTGCATAAACAAAATGCTTCGTTTTTGAGTGGCTTTTGTAAGGTGAGATAAATTCCAGTTTGGAAGAACTGAAATGCAGATATGAAGTGAAGAATATTTGTGGCTGGGCAACAGTTCAGCAGGAAAGATCTCAGAAGTACTGCAGATTTCAAACTCACGATGAGTCAAACATGGTGTTTTGCCGAAGAAAATTCCCATTCTGGGCCATGTTAAGAGGATTGTTCCATAAAAGAAATTAAGTACTTATTCAGAATAAAGTACGATTCAGAATTGACAAGGCCACATCTTAAATCCTGTGCCCAATTTCAGGGGGATAACAGAAAGAATCCAGAAGAGAGAGGTTCAGAAAACAACACCCATTGATATTCACTTCAACCTTGCAGCTGTATGCTTCTTTAGCACAAAAACCTTCTGTCAGCTCTATGATTCACTTCATAAAATATTACTGGATATTAAAGTGTTCTAGTAAAATAATTTATCTAACAGAGAACACTGGTGTTTGAACTGTGGAAACCAGTTGTAAAGAGGCAACCTTGGCTTCCCTACACAGGAAAACTTCCTCCAAAGGCTATATTTACCCTGCTTGAAAACTATCTGGCTGGCTGCAGAGCAGATCTCTCCAGCTCGGGGAGAAGTCAGCGTATGCAGATGTTGTAGATAGGGATGGGATCAAATTTCTGTTTTGTGTCCTCATGCAAAAGAACAAGGCTCACAGGCTGCAGGTCTCCAGATCTGTCAAACTGGCATCTCTTGTCATCATTACATTTGCTGTCAGAAATTATATATGTCAGAGAGTGAATTCTGAGGGTGAAGACAGAATTCTGGGGATGTTCAGTGGTGTATCAAAATCTGCTCACGGCAATAGTGGAGAGTCTTAGAGCTGGTCCCTTGGTGAGGTCAGCCTAAGGCCAAGGATATGCTCTATCCAAAATTCTCCATTCATCCTGCTAGGAAAAAAAGGGAACAAGTCATCTAAACAAGGTAAGGCTTTTACTATCCCAAATAGAGTTCAGCACGTGGACTGTTGCCTGCACTGGAAAGTTAAAGAGAAAAGCAGCAACTGAGAGGAGGAGGATGCCTGATACTGATGACATTACGTATGTCATCTTGAAGAGCTGATGAGGGAATATTAATAATCTTGACATATAACAATGTTGAAAGCTTTCAGATCTGAAATACTGGAACTGGGTGGGAATTTGACCAGAAGTTGTCATACTTTGAGTTTGTTTGGATTTCTTCCAAGGAGCACTGCAAAATTTTGCAATCAAAGTAAAGAGCCTTTGAAACATCTCTCAACATGATGATGGCAGTCATTCCCTCTGTGAGGCACAGCCACCATACAAAGCACAGCAATTTTGCATTATTCTTTAATTATCTCGTAAAAGCTGCAGAGAATACACACTGTGCCAGCTCATCAGCTGGTATAAATCAGTACAAACCCAGTGTCTCCCATGCAAAGCCCACTAAAAGCACTAAAAGTCATTAAACTGACATTCCTGCAGTACAGAATTGTTTATTTTATAGAGCCAAAAAACAAGCTAAATGAAATGTCTGTACAGGATGTAAAGCCAGAGATTAAGTGCACTACGGCTTTTAGCTCCCCTTTTTCTCACCAGTGTTTGGCAGACCATGGAGAATGGCTGGAATTACACTGTGGGGCTAATCTTACTCCCTTGATACAGGGTGCTGGAGATCTCTACATGTACTCTGACCACTTTGGGCTCTCACATGTCTCCTGCTCCCTGAAAGCAGTGAGAAGCTGCAGAGCATTGGGAGTCCCAGCCTCTCTCTTCCCCTTCACTCACCTGGGCCTACCAGGTGCTTTGTCTTTTACATGAGCTCCTTATATATTAAAGAACAAGCCTTCAAAATAGACAATGTTTTTTCCTTTGTTAAAAAAGAGAAATAAATAAACAGACGTCTTCACAAAAACTTCAATGCCTTTTTTTCCTCCTAAAATCCTGCTAAGGCTCAAACATAATAAACTAGAAAACATAAAAAGAAGATAAAATAACTAAGCTCTGATTCACCAAGGCATTCATGCCAGACTTAAAACGCACGAAATGACTGTGTTTTTTTACATTTTTAAATACAAACTCAGGGATTTGAAACACAGACATTTAACACAGAATTAGTAGGAAATTTGCAATGGCAGTATTCACAGGTTGCTAGATACATGCAGGAGTTTAATCCTCATATACACCTAAAGCAGCTCTCCTCTCTTAAACTGAATTACTCTCATTTTACACCATGGTTCCTTATTTTAATACAATCAATATGAAAAGTTAACAGTCCCTTAATGCATGTAAATCAGTTTCCCATACATCAGTTAATCCTTAAATTTTTTCAGCTAGGCTGACCTTTCTTCTAGAAGATAAGCTGTTATATATTTGAATATTCATATTGCACAAATATAAACAAACATCTTTGATGTAATAATTGTCAAAGATGTAAGAACACAAGCTAAATACTTTAAAAAACAGCTGTTCTTTTAATGCTATGTTTTAGACACTTCAGGCATTTAACCAGAACATCCAGTACTAGCCAAAGGATTAAAAAAAAAAAAAAAGAGAGATAATATTCACTTTCTGTTGCCACAGAGTTGTACAACATAACTTTTCAGCCTTATGGGAAGATTTTTCAAGAACTTTTTTCTTTGACTAGTGGTAAATAGCAACAATTTCTGCAGAGTTTTCAGTAGCAAACACATTTCCTAGAGTGCAAGTAAATAAATTAAACAGCAAGAGATGAATTGATGATGATAATAGCTATGGGTATGTGAATATAGATAATACATGTAAAATTTTAAAGGCTTCATCCTTCTTTTTCATGCTGTTTTCTAGCAACGTGTCTTTTCCCTGGGATGTAGAAGCTGCAGTTGTTTTGCACATTTCTGTGTAAATTTTGCTGCTTCATCACAGAAAAATGCAGGCATCATTTTAGAAGACTATGACCCATGCAACAGGAGCGTATATAATCATATATTACCTAGCCAGAAATGAGTGAAGGGTCTAGGGCAAACACTGAATCCTGATTGTTAACAGAAGGAGGGAAGTGTGGCTTTGTGGAAATGCTCAGCACCACACCAACAAAGATACGCCTTGAAATTAACCACCCTGCCTCATCTGGGTTGGTCTTTTTTTATGTTAGCTTTTTGTTTCATTTTCTCATCTAGAATAAGAGTCAAAAATCAAATGTCAAAATGCACATATCCAAATTAAGATGAACTACTGAGTATTAACAGAAAAGAAAACATTCTTTGATTACATTTATTTTGATGTCAAGTCATGGAGAATGACAATAACCTCACAGTCAGTCATAGAAAGAATCATGGTCTTTCATTATTCTTTCTTCATTATTATTAACTCAAACCATATCTTCCAGAAGTTTGCCCAAGTTGAATTTTCACACCATGGGAGTCGAAGTGTCCATCTTTGCCCATGGTCACTATCTTGTGTGTCTATACACACATTCATACTCCCTAAGGCCTGAAGTCATTGGATCTACAATTACTGAACCTTTTCAGAGCCTGTCACCTCATCATGAATAGATTGAGGAGAGTTTGTTCATCTACTGAAAATCCCAACTGTAATAATTGAGATTAGTAAATCAACTATGCGAAGGAACATGAAGTTCAAGAGCCTTAGAGACACTGGTAAATATTTCCCCACCCACCTCATCTTGCTCATTACTGAAAAACCATGAGAACTGCTTGACTGGAATGCTTTGGTTTGAAGCCTGATTGAATCTTGGACAAGATGCTGCACAAAAAGCATTTTCTTCCAGCAACCTACCAATCATACTAACAGTTGTTGATTTCAGATTTATCACTGCTCTTAAGAAGTGAAAAACTCCATCATTGCAGCTTCCAACACTATGAAAATTTGGCAAGGTAAGAGACATAGTGAAAATTGTTAAAACTGAAGGAAATTGATTTAATTTTTAATGAGTTTTGATCACGCATATATGTTCATTTCCCAACAGTTCTTCCCATTTTATTGATGTCAATCTTTCCATCAGCAATAAATAAGTCTTGTATTGTAATTTTTCTCATTTTCTTACTAGATCAGTTATAGGAGTCACAATTCCTAACAGATTCATAAATAAAATAGCATTTTATAACGTTCAGTTCTGATAGCTTGCCAGATAAGACTTGAAGAAAGGATGCCAGTTGTCCGCAAGTGCTACATTTCATATGTTTTCAACTATCCCTCCTCTGTAAAATTTCACATATTAGTGATGGCATTCTCAAATTTGTTTTAGATGGAAGCAAAAAAGTCAATGATCTTTTTCAATTGCAGGTTCAAATATAATCTTTGCAAGCTTTTGAAAATGGAGAAACTAATAAAATTCATTATATCCTTGCTGATTCCAAAGTCTAAATTAAAGGAGTTTAGCTATAAAGTTAAAAACATAGAACAAGATGATCAGATTTCACAAAACACAAATTCATACAACCCATTAAAATGTTACACTGTAAAGTTTTCCCTTCGGTTTTAAAGAATTCTTTCTTCAGCTACAACTAGTGGAAATTCCTATTACTTCCTGGGTGAAGAGATGAACATTGCAGTTGTCAAGTGTGTTTTGCTTCTTTATAAGGAAAATACACCAGTAATGGTAATGATTTCAAAATCAGGCTCTGAAACCCAGCCTTAATCTGGCCACTCAGAGAGGTGTCCTGCTCTTGCAAAACATTAAGGGCTCTTCAGCTACCTCTTATTTTCAAAAACTGCAACTGCTAAAGTTTTTGCAAAGTAAAACTTATGAAAAGCCCACCTTCAGAAAACACAACAAAAGAAAACATTACAGCTTTCTGATTCTCTCAGGAAAATGGAGAAATGGTAGAGACTTTATAAAACCTTATTCTTAGCTAATTAGTACTGCTTTACTTGGAAGGCACTTAGACACTATAGTGATGGTTACATGACCTTAACCAAGATGTAGTGTAGGTCTTTGTGTGACCTGACATGACCAAATCCCAAGATAATAGGCTCTCAGAGCTGCAATTTGGGTTATTTTACTTTGTTTACAGATGGTAGCATTTCAGTAAGATTTTCCAAAGGGAAAAAAAGCTATTTTAGCATGCAAACTGTTTTGGGCTAGGCTTGTCAAATGACCTCATCCAACACAGATACAAAAGCAGCTATGATGAGAAGTTTCACAATATTCCTTGCACATAAATAGTTCTTTTTTTTTTTTTTTCAGTTGCAGTAACCTGGATTTTTCTCAAGTCACCTGTAACCTAAGCCACTCAGAAGTCCCCTTTCCTCTCTTGTAAATGGGTTTATTTCACCACATCATCGTTAGAGGGCATCAGGGTCAGTTTGGTGCAATTGTGTCACCCTGTAGATCTCCTTGGTCACAACAGGAAACCTCCTTAAACACAGGAAACTCATGTTGGCTCTCAGAGGTACTCAAATAAAAAAAAAAGAGCAGGAGGATATGAGCATCATCTGCAACCAAGTGCTTGGCAAAGCAATGTATTTCTCTCTACTGTGTTACTACCTATACATTGAAGTACTGTGAGACAAAGCTCTGAGCCCAGGAGAGGAATGAATTTCTCTCTAACAAGTGATAAAATCACTTGTATACAGTGGTAGAAGATGGAGCCAATTCTAACCCATAAGCACATACATGCAGGGGGATCAACTCAGGCACTTCTACTAATGTATGAATTAGTTTATTCCTGCCTCATGCACATATTTCTTTGCAGTACTGTCGGAGAGGAGAAGAGTCCTTTATCCCTTCTTCCATTCTCAGCTATCTAGAAAGGGGCAATGATAATCAAACTTCAAAGTTTTAGTAGTAACTCCTCTGACTACTGGGCCTTTCTTTACAGAAATGGGCTTTGTACTTAAAGGGAAATCCTGCTTGTTCTCTAATCACTTGCAGCAACTAAAAATTGAAGATCATTATAAACATCAGGCTTGGCAGAATACAAAATTTCTTTCCCCTCTAATGTAGCTCATGCTGGAGGCCTGATCCACTGGCTTCTATTTTTGGAGGTGAAAGAAGGTAGTCACTCGGGCACTATTAAAAACAGAATTTCTTCAAGATATTTGCATCACTTCAATAGGTCCTAAGCAAAGGTTGAGGCATGCTTTACTGTACTAATAAGGTAAACAAAAATAGCAACCCACAGGTAATTATGAAACAGATTGACTCTGGCAGGTGAGTTCCAGCCATCTGGTTTTGATTTCCAAATGAGGGATTAGAACCAAGCTATAGACCTGCCACAATAAATTACCTATACTCCCATACTTACACAGCTTGTTTCTTTTCACTTCTACTTTCATTTTACATTAGGAGCATTTGGCATTCTGATGTAGAAACAGACCTTATCATTCCTTATTTGCCTCTGAGCCCAAAGTTGGTTTTATGTTGGAGCAATGGCTGCTGCACAGCAACAAGTGTCGGGCCATTCTGCTAATTCATACCTGTGTAGCACTAATGCCAGGACCTGGAATCCATACACAGCTCACAAGAAACAGAGAAGATTCACTTATTTTTAAGAGGAAAAGGCTTGTCAATGAAATAATGAGTCCCTTGAGCAGAAACTACATGGGAGAAGAAAAAAGGCGCCATAAAAGTATTATGATAGGACCAAAAAGTGGTACCACTCAAGTTAACTGAACAGTCGAAGAGGAAAGACAGGAGAAAGTTTGTGGCATGTATTTAAAGGAATATTTGATCTCATTTTGTACTGCAGTCTTAAATATAAACTGACATCTCTTCAAGGGATGTTTTCAGTAGTGACACAGGCACCAAAGAAGTCTGGCTTGACTGCACCCAACCTCTGAAGTAGACTGCATGTAAGGAATGCCAGTGGCCCAGAACCCTGTCATACAACCTTCACATTGATGTACCCATTCTACCAACTGCCAAGGCTTCATTTTGTATGCATGGCTGGTCCCCCTACTGCCATTGCCTGGTTTCAAATACTATGAGGGCAGATGTGAGTATACACAGTATTATCACAGCACGACTAATGAACTCCAAAGAGCCATAAGTACTTCCAAAAATAGGACAGAGTTGGAGTACTACTGTGCCTGTGAAAGTTTTACTCACTGGTCTTTTGGCAGTGCTTTTTGCCTATACATTAGCTATGGGTACAGAAGGTCAGGAGACCTGGGGTCCAAGGTGAAAATCATCTATCCTGTGCAAAATAGTAGCACTGAGAACAAAAGCAAGCTACTTGGAGAGCAAGTATCCCAGGCCAAAAGAGGAAACAAAGGAAAGGAGAGCAAGTATGATTTATACTTTTAACAGATAACTGACGTATGATCACTATGCTTGCAACTTAATGTACATCTACTTTCATTCCTTTTGATTAGATTGATCACAAGTAGTCAACATGGATTCTGTAAGGGGAAGTCATGCTTGACTAATCTGATAGCATTTTATGATGGCATAACTAGGTGGATAGATGAGGGGAAGGCAGTGGATGTAAGGCAGTAAGGGTGCCAGAGCACTGGAACAGTCTGTCCAGGAGGGCTGTGGAGTCTCCTTCTCTGGAGACATTCAAGGGCCACCTGGACGCATTCTGTGTGACTTCATCTAGTTGATCCTGCTCTGGCAGGGGGGGTGGACTAGATGATCTTTCTAGGTCCCTTCCAATCCCTAACATACTGTGATAACTGTAACATGGCCCAAGAGGTTAAAAACTGAGAGATGACAGAAATTAATTACTACTGACAATTTTCAGTAGTACAACAATTTTAAAAAATGCAGAAATGGTGATTTTTTTTATTTATTTAAGTTTCACTACTGTTTCAGATTTTAATGGATAAACTAAGCTTTTGTGGAGACTTTGCCGAGCATTTTGTTACATTTCTAGTTTCAGTGCTAGTCTTTTTTGTATGCAAGTATCAGAATTCAGAATTGTGTTTAAAGCTACAAATACATCTATCATATAATCTCTAGTTTCAGTCAGCAATAACTGACTCTTCCCAGTGCAAAGTTCTTAGGTTTTGGAAAGGGACAGAACTTGGAAAAAGAAAATGTTGTACCTATAGATCTTTCTAACCTACAGACCTTGCAACAAGGTCAAACAATAGAAGTTCATAGGATCTTTTTCAAATACCCACCATGACCAATTTCAAAGAATTCTTATTCACAAAACCTTCCAATCTCATATCTTTGTTAGTGACTACTGCACCAGTGAAGTTACTGGCTGACCTTGGTAAATCAAAGCAGTGTGCCAGGCTGTCTATCATGCTTGGCAATGCTGTCCTGGCTTTCTGAAACCTCCCATCTTTCTGTTTATATCTCTCTACCATCTCTTGTGCAACACCCAGACTGTAAACTCTCTGAGACATGGAACTTTTCTTCTACTGCATGTTTCTACTGCATCCAGCACTCTGGGCTGCCAATCCACAATTACACCTCCTAGGTGACATGATACAAATACAGACTGTGGTCATAGTTGTATTTCCATCAAAAATACATGTCATGCTCCTACTGCATATGAAAGATGAGAGATAGAACTTATTAAATCAGTGTCCAAAAATACATGCTCTTCATTACCTAAAAGTAGAGTGATAATCTTATTTTATTAAAGTATTTTGAAGCTACTTTATCCCATTTTAATAGGACAAGCCACGATCCAGCAAAGAGTTGAAAAAAAAAGGCAAACTAAATTACTGTGCATTTTTTTGTAAAATCTAAAGTACTGTATTAATACATTATTGTTACTTAACAGCTAAAACTGTGGTAAATAAAAATAAGCAATAAAGCAGAAAATTTTTCCCCATGGAAGGAAAGAGAAGTCATCTTTCCAGAATGGAGCTCTGTGCTAGCACAGCCTGTTGATGTCGGCAGTGACAGCGGAGTAAGTATTGGAAACCCACAATGCTCCAACAAAGAAAGTTTTCTCCTACCTGGAATTAAAGGAGAAGAGTTCAGATTTTCCACCACAGTGCAGACAGACCACAAGAGCAAGCTTTTGATTCTCAGTACTTACAGCAAAAGGGGAATAGGGAAAATTACCATCCCAACGTTGAAAAAAAGGCAATGGGTTTTGTTGCAATACATCTTACTGGTGTCATCTAATGTCACAGGGAAGATGACTTGGATGCTCAGAAATTTAACAAAAATAACCAGAAATAATAATCTCAGCTCTCACTGTTTGATCTCCAGCTATTTGAAATTAGGAGACTATCCCGTGTAAGAAATACCTTAATTCTGCTAGCTGTGGCATTTTATTCATCTCCCTCTGAAACACCGATCAGACTCAGTGTGGTGATCTGAAGAGACTATGAGGCTGAGTCAGCAAGAGAGGCATTTAGAAGCCAGAGGTGGGGGAAATTCCATCACAAATCAAATAAAAACAGAGCATAGAAGTCATATATTCACATTCACACTGCTGAATACAAACTTACTCTGGATGACCAGTTTGGAGACGTTAGTTCCAACATGTCTAATTCCTTGCACAGGCACAGATGTGCACCTCTGCTGACAACTCTTTGGATGCAGAAGACATTTGCACCCTGAAAAACTGCCTGTCTTACAAACACTTTGTTTTGTACACAGAATGTAGTGATTTAGTCATACATTTGGCTCATGCTGTGGTTCAGCTTTTGAACCCTGTTGTACTACCTATGGTTACACAGTGTGATGTCTGATCCTGCCCTTAGAAGATACCTAAGTTCATACACCTGTATATGAGCATTTTCTTTTCCTTCCTACTGAAATCCCTATCTGCAGTGTCAGCAAGGGGTACCAGCTGTCCCAGGATCAGGACACAAGGCTGTAGCTGACTGTTTTTCAAAGCATTTATTTTGTGCTTGGAGAACACTCAAACAAGACAGAAACAGTGTAAAAGTAAAGTCTATTACAAAACAGGTTCTCCGTTACTGTAGGCACCTTAATCTAAGGATACAGAAATACGGAATCCAATAGGGGATTTATTGTGAAAAATCCAGATAAATATAGTGTTAGCACAACTGAATAAATGGATAATCTAGCTGGAAACATATTTGAGCTCCTTCACAGTCAATCTGTCATGATTTTCCAGATTTCCCTCTGCTTGTGTGAGAGGGAATAGTTTTATCTCCCTGAATAAGCAGCTTCCACACCTTTCATTTGATGATTAATGGAAGACAGCTCCCTAATCTAGAGTTATAGATGCTGCCAGTCGTAAGGTACAACCCTTTTGAGAGAGCAAATTTTATTGCAAATATGATATGCTAGATTTATCCCTAAAAAAACCCCTAAGATTTATCTTTGTTCCTGGGGCTTAATATAACTATGAATTATTTAAAATGACCTGTAAGCCTGCTATTGGAAGCAACTTTAGTTCTCCCTGACAACTCCTTAAACTTCTTCTGCAACAATTAGAAATATACATCCCAACTTTTAGCCTTTCACTTGTGTCTACTATAGTTCCTCTGCTGAGTGTTCCTCAAGAAACAGATTATCAGACTTGATCTTTTTTACCTAACAAAGCCAAGACCAAACTCCTGATTCTTGCTTCAGTACAATTTTTCCAGTGTGGAAACCAAAGTGGATGACAGGTGTTGGAAACTTAACAGATGTAGCTCCTTCCCTGAGCTAGTGTAATATACTTCATGGGTGCTGCTACCCCACCTCAGTCAGGGACAGTAGTTACCATCTCACAATTGGTTGATGTAGCTGACATTTAAGCCATCACATCCCTCCCCAGAGTGAATCTCACTGGAGCAAGACTTGCACAACTTGGCAAAATAATTAGATCCTGAAATGTATTCCAATATGTATCCTTATAACGGGATGAGAAAGATACAGTACAATGCTCAATGTTCTAATTTTATTTCCACTGATACAAACTTCATGCAATTTATTTGGCTTCAGTAAATATTTCTAATGTAGACAAATTATAATAAGAAAAAGGTTAGTCCTTTTGGTTGGTACTCAGGATCCCAGAAAATTATCAAGACTCCTCTGACATAGTCTCCATTGGGAGAACTCATCACTAACATTACACCCCTTGGTCACATAGAGAAGTTATATATACCCCTAAAGGCATTAACTCTGTAAACATAGCCATGGGAATTGACTTACATATCTGATAAATGCTAAACCACACAGTTCAGTATAATTTCAGTATTGACAGCTGGCAACACGTAAAATCACTCTAAAAAGTGGCATACAATAGTCACACAACTGTTGCACCATGACTCTGGAACAAATAAGAAAGATTTCTTGCAATAGGAATTTTAGATATATATCTGTGCAGGTGATTGAGGAACTAGTCATCCAGGCTTGGAGTCAGTCACTCGATAATTGTGGAATGGTGGTTAAATATTGCATAGTCCATCTGCTTCTCAGAGGAAAAACTAACTTGCCATATTTGTTACTGCAGATAGCCCTATTCTGTGTCATAACATGATGGCAATAAAGGCTGAGTTTACACTCTGGGAAATCAGGAATCAAGGTATGCAGTTTTGCTCCCTAATGTGTTATTACAACAGGCAAAGAAAAGTTTTCTCTCTCTTCTGTAGCAGCCACAGAGGGTAGATCCCTTTTCAGATCAATCAATTCACAGAGATTATTTTGTTTATGGTAGTTTTATTTGCAAGTTATGATAAATAACTCCAGGAGAAGGGGAAAAAGTAGGAGAGAAGAATAGCTGACATAACTGTTTTGGTCTGTAGAAAGAGGAAGGGACAAACCGTATCTTAAACTCTGCTCTTTTCCACTCCTTAACACAGGCAATGATCTGTTGCTTGGAGCTCTCTAAGAGTGCTGGTGCATCTGGCCAGGCTCTACAGGCTGTGAACACATCTGTGCTGGTAGCAACCACATTGGTTTTCTGGGAATAAGTGCTGTAAGAGATAGGGTAGGCAAAGGAGAACATTTCAGACAAATTGTCATGAGTGTCCAGTGCTTACTGCTTAGTGTCTTATTCACCTCATCTCATTTATAAGGAAATTCTAGTAGAAGGCAAGTGATGAATAAAACAGATTATTTGTTTATTTTCACTGAGCTGTTAACAAAGATGTTAACAAAGCTTCATGCTTTCTAGAGCACAGCTAGTGAGGGAGATAAAATTAAAACCAGAGTCAGAATTGTAAGAGTAAAACATAAGGGAGTCTGTTGTACATATTCTTTCCTGGGTAGGGTTGGATGAGGGCTTCTTTCTGCTAAACATGCAGTTGGGCTAGTTCCTTTCATCAGCAGAGCTTCAATAGGTTCCACTATTCTGCTGATGTCATCTGCAATTTCCTAGGGAATCTTTTTTAAACTCTAAATATGTAGAAAATAAATGGCTTTCAGGCTTCTAATCTATCCATATGTCATTTTTTTTGTGGAGATTTCAGGGCAGTATGACTGTGTGCTTATCTTACATTTCACAAAGATGCATGCTCTCTAGAGCAAATGCTGCTGAGATCCTGAATTGAGGCAGAAAAGATTGAAATAGTGCCTCAGACTCAGACTGGAGAGGAGAGAGAAGGAGCAGCTCGGTAGCCTGGACACAAGACTGGGATTAGAGATGCTGCACAAGGCAGAGATGACTCTTCAGAGATGAGCCTTTTTGTCCTCCATCTCAATGCCTGATTTTGTCCATGGACACTGATCTGGACCTTGAAGGGGGAGGTGGACAGGGTATGATGGGGTATTTCTAGTAGCAGCTGGCAAAACAAGTCAGTGGGGGCTGAAGTAAAACAGAAGGTTAAAGGAATGGCAGTGTTTAATGCTTTCTTGCACCACTGTACACTAAGATGTGACCTAAAGCATCAAGCCGCATCATTGCCTATATATTGCACAGAAGAAAAGTCCTTGTTCCACTTGAGCCTTCACAAGTCACAAGCACTCATTATCACAAGATGCCACCAAAAGCCAGCAGAAGCTGATGCCTGGACTGCAGAAGTGAGTCTTTCTGCCTTCATTATCATTGGCTAATTTTGCAGAGGCAACCACAAGGTAACTTCTAAGCATCAAGTCACAGGGACTGAAAAAGGGAGAGCAGCAGGGCGTTGTGTTTAATTTGTAACATAAAGCACAAATCAGTTAGTGCTGAGACCTCTGCTTCTATATTTTTTGCTGTTCATGATATTCCTTGGGATTAGGTTGAGTCTACCTCCGTGAACCCAACTTCCTTATTGAACATATGGTCTGAAGCTGTATGAAGGACTTCTGTCTGGTTTGGATACCTATGTTCCCCTTAAGGGAACATCTTGGTACAAATCTGGGCCAGAGATTCTGGTTGAGTCTACTCCAAAAGCAATCTACTTCATGCACACAAATCCTATTCTGTGAATGGAAATAGCATGTAACAACTGGACAGTCCAAGGAGTCACTTCCAAAGCACAATGCTGCCTCAAACCAAAATGCTAATGCAGATACAACTACAAAAAGACTGAAAAGCTACTACCCTTCCAGTGTCTCAGTTGATCTCACCTGTCCCTATAGCAATATTGATAAAGGACTAAAAACAAGCAAAGCGTGCTAAAGTTCTGAACATCATGACCACAATAAACATGAAAAGCTACCTCTTGGATCACTGGAAATGCCCTTTGAATAGCTAAGACATAATGATTAATTAACTCATTTTTCAAATGCTCATTTTTCATTTCATCTCAAAAATAGCTAAATCAGACAATATTTTAATCCATCACCTTTTCACTGTCACCCATAGCCCAACCCTCCTCTCTTGACCTTGTCTTTTCAACTTCCTGCTAAGATGTGTATTTAATGAAACAAAAAGCTGCCTAAATTTCAAGCTCAGATCCAGCTCTTTCCCTATCACAATCATCAGCTAATTTCCTTAAAATATCATCACATAATCAAAGGGGACCCTGGGGACAAGTGTCCTAACCCTGTCCTGTCTGACAGATGGAAGATTCTTTTCATATAAGGCTAAAACTCAACGTTGACAGAAGTCCTTCAGGGAACAATACTCATTTTTTCCAAGACAGTACCAGCTCCAGGTCAGCTATGGCACTAACTATAAAAAACCCAAAGACTTTTCCTGTTGCTCTGTCAATGCTCTTTAATGTTAACCTGAATGGAGTACCTATTCCACATACAATTGAACTAATCTGCACAAAAGTGCATACATGCACATTATTTCATGAGCTGAACATTTGACCTCTTTCATTGTTACCCGGTTTAATCTGGACAAAAATATCCAAGTTATTTGTGTTTGGCCAATTCCTCCCTCCTAGTTCCTTCAATGCTCTAACTAGATATTAGAAAACAAACTGATAACATTCACTGGTGCAGCTACTTACTTCTAAAACACAATAATTAATCCCAAGTGGATGACAAATGCTATGCAATGTATTCTCTGCTTGGCTGCAGCTTGGAGGAGCATGGGCTCTGAATTAGTGAGCTTTTTGGGTTCAATATGGAAAGCATATGTTTCCCTTCCATCATTCAATCCATCAAACTGCAAAAAAGGCCTGGGAAAGGCACATGGCACATTTTGATATTATTCATTAACATTAATGTCCTTGTTATAAAGATATGTTTTATTTGCAGGTAACAACAGCCTTATGGGCATCTGGGAACACTTTGAATGATTGCCAAAAAAAAGAAATTTGGGTCATAACTAATGATCAACATCCCCTTTTAATCAAATGAAGCCATCATAATGTGTCAGTCCTCTGGGGGAACAAGGACCTTTCACCTTGCTGGGGCCTACTGAGGCCAGCAGTAGCTGTAAGCAACCCTGGCAAGTGGCTTTTTACTTTAGCGAGGGAAAAAATGGAATATATCCATCAACACATTCACTTCTGACACCGAATGCATAAAAGAAACTTAAGTTGGATCTGTGGAGTAGTGATGTTGCATTCAAGTTAACCCATACATTATGGAGCACCCATTTAGGACTCTCCTGATACTACTGTAATCCTCCCCTGGCACCATAGCTGGGTGGCCATTGGTTTAACACTGAGGAGACCCCTCTGGGGATAGATTTTCAGTAAAAACGTGAGATTCTGGTTGCAGGTCCAGAGGTTCATGTAAGTTAAACTCAAAGACATATCCCAGAGCTCTGAAAGGGCACCTTTCTCCCTTCAGTGTTGGTTCTTTCACAGAGGTAAAATGTTGTCAAACGAATGGGTCAAAATTTTCCAGCCTTTTTTTTTTTTTTCTAATCAGGAAATAGTATGTTTATAAATAGCTTTTGAATGGATTTAGAAAAAAATCAAGAAGAGTATATTTCAAAATGACACCAAATAATACAGAGAAGTTGCTAGGTTTTCAGATTAAAAGAAACCAACCAACAGAAGTTCTAGCTATAAACATTCATTTCAGAAATGAGAGCTTCAGTTGACTCATCAATAATGCTTCTCTCTGACAGCTAAAGCACTCAATGAGCTTCTGTCATCCCAAAGGGCTCCTGCAGCCATCAGATTCCAACAACACATTGTAGATGTTGTACAGAGGCAGGTAAGCCTGGAGCAGCCAGTCCATCCTGTAGGAAAATAGAGGTGTGGATCACCTGAATGATATTTTCAAGCAGAAATACCACAGCTTTGTGCCAAAAATGCTGAAGATGTGCCTTTCAATACTTTCATCAATGAGCACTTTCTGCTTAAGGCATTCTGGCAATGCAGTTCACTGCTGCAAGGGAGTTTTAAAAAAAAAATAAATAAAAAATCTGACCCAAGTTCCCCACTTATAAGAGACCCAACACTGAACATGCATTTCATGCAGAGGAGAAACCACAGAATTCAGACCACAGAAGTCCCATCTGCGTGCTGCCATTATCTGGAATACTTTTTAGCCATCCCCACAAATTAATGTAGAAATAGACTGTCTCAGTGAACTTCACACTGAAGGAAGGAAAAACTGTTCTCCAGGTCCCCCAAAGGCTGGTAGAGTAAGCACGCCCATTTTTAGTTTTCCTGAGACATCACAGAAAAAGGTTAATTAAACACTGTGCTCCATATTTCACTGTGAGATTTTAGGCAACTGTATTCTGGCTTTCTTCACTGCCACTCAGAGCCCCTTCAGTGAACTATAATATTTAATCTTCAGCGTTGCTCCAACTGAAATGACTCTCTAGATTTGTGTGAGAGCCTAATGTGTATCTCAGATTGCTCCCTGGATAGTCCTTCATCTATCAAAGAAAGCAGCCTTCTGGTGAGAGCTTTCCTATTAACTTACCCTGAGAGGCAGGTATAGGCTTTTTAAAACCCATATTTCTAAGGAGCTTGGTGCCCCTATTCCTGGACCATCAGAGCATTTCCCATATTGTGATATACTCATGGCCACTACATTCCTGTGAGGTGAAGCTGGGCTGTTGCTGCTGTTAGATATAAAGGAAATCTGAGCACACGTATATTAAACATGTTGCTCAATGAGCAATTTAAGCAAACCACTGCTGCCAAAAGGAGCAGTCCAGCCCTCCCCTTGCTGAGGTTGCTCACTTCCTGTCCCAAATGTCCCCACCTCCCTAGAGATGTGTTGCATACAGGACTGGCAATGCTTGTGCCAGCAGAAGGGATGCTGACAGGAGGTGGGAGTCTAAGTACCTATGACCCCTTTCAACCTCTGGGTTGAATGCAACCTTGGGGACTATCTCAGCATCACTGGAGACACCTTTCAGGGGCTGTCAGTCCTGCACAGGACACTGGCTTTATCTCATATAGGCAGAGCAACTTTGCTAGTCACAAGACTTTCTAGCATCAGGTGTTGAACTCACTAATCATGTCTTTATTTTAATTACCGAAAAATTCACTAGCTACCAACATTATAAGTGATGATTAGTCTGGCTCAAACTTCAGTGAGCCAATGCAGAGACCCCAGTGCAAAGACTCCCTCTGCTTCCTGCCGGCTTGTGTTTACTTTCTGAATAAACTAAGGGGTGGGCAGCTCTTTTTAAGATCCCTTCCCAGGCTATTGCATTTTCTAACCAAATACGACGTTAACCATCCTGTCAGCACTGTGTAAGCTCACAGCATTTTTATGTTAGGGCTCCTAGCACGATGAGAGCAGCACAGTATGGGAGTTTAATATTTGGGGGAAAAGATGAAGTGGCAAGTATTGAATTTGATAGCTTTGGATTTGGCACCGTTTCGCAGTAGTGGTGCTTTCTAACAGTCCCCTAAAATCCACTGATTTGGAGAGAAAGTACACAGACCTGCCCTAACGCCCAAGGCACTGAAGTCAACTGGCAGGCCTGTCCTCAGGACTATTAGTGCTCTTGAACACAAGAAGCCTCCTGTCCCAAGATATAGCATTTACTTACTTCTCCTTTCCAAACTGGAAATGTTTTCAAGCTTTGTTCCATGCCTGGTTTTTGTTTCAGTTAGAAACTCAGGAAATCAAAAGAAGAAACATTTAGCTTTTGCAGCACGCAGCAGAGATGGGACCTGAACAAGAAAGGACAAGAAGTGGTACCAAAGCTCATACAGTTGTTAAAATCTCCCAATTACACCTCCAATCCCCTGCTTTCGTAACGTGGTGACAATTTGCCCACAGAGCATTTTCAGTGGAAAAATTCTCACAGGAAAATAGGAACTGTTGTATTAAATTGCTGCTCTGCAGAGAGAGAAAAATTTTTCCCTGGCTGATTGAGAAAATCAATAAATGTTAAAGTATTGCAGATAATTGCAAAATGATGTTTGCTTTATTCAAGACCATTCCTATTTTTTGGAAATTAGTTCTCCAAATGTTGTTATGTGGAGGAATAAGCTTCCCCATGAGCATCACTGAAGATGATGGACGGGACTAGGAAAGAATGTACAATCATGTTTTCTTCCTCCCAGAGAGAGGGCATTAATCACATGTTCCTCCATAATCCTCCTTCCAAGGGCCCAGAAGGAAAGGGAAGAACTTGTCATAGCTCTAAAACTGGTCTTTTCTGATCTTCAGCATGGTTGTTTCCACTGAGCCTGTGAAGGACCTGAATGCATCCCTGAACCATTTATGAGCACAGCAGAGGAAACTGAGGTTGTATCTCTGTTTATGTACAGGCCTTGTCCCTATGCCCTTCTCCATCCAGCACTGTTCCCTTCCCACTTGGTTATTGTCAGGCCCATATTTCAGAAGGAAAGCAAATTTTTAAACCATCTTGCAAGTGGTGTTGGCACCCCCCAGTCACGGCTGCTGGGAGTGCTCCTTCTCTATGAAGGCAGATGTTGATGCAGGCATGTAGGCAAGACAAAATCCAGGCAGAGACGCTTGTACAGGACGCACCACTGCCAAGTGCCTTGTCACAGCTTCCCAAAAGGGGTTGATTTCTGAGTTAGATGGCACTATATACCAGGTTAGCATCTCTTCAGTGTCCATAGTTAGTGAGTTTGGACAAAAGCTCAGCTGCAATCCCAGGCTGAAGCCATAGCGTAGCCAGAGCAGTTTTCAGGAGTGGAAGGAGGCAACTGAAAAAGTGCAAGGAAGATTTTGATCTGTCATATATTTGAATATTTTGAAGGTTTCTATTAAAAACTGTAGTCCTCCTGCTGCAGCAACTGAGTGGAGGAAATAATGATGGAGATTGAAAGGCATTCACCATTTCACCTTTTGCAACCCTGACATTCTTCAGTAGAATATCATTGGAATTGGGCACATCTGCTATCAGTAACAAATATGAAAAAAGTCCTGCAGCTTTAAGGATTGAAAAACATAGAGTTGGGCCAAAAAAAGGGCATAAATATGCATATCAGTAGATGCAATATTACTTTAATAGTTCAGCAATAACTCTGTGATTGTGGTCACACCATGTTTTGGAGTACTTTGTCTCCTGGAAATGCCTAGGAAATGCAGAGAGGTGAAAAGTCAGTCTCCACTTGCAGTTAGGTGTAGCCAACCTCAGGCAACATTCAGGCGCAATAGCAGAGGCCATGCATACCTTACATCCTAGCCACCACTAAACACAAGACAGATGAGAACCTGAGTCCTTGCACCTTCAGCTGCCTTCCCAGGGCTGGGTGGGTTAACATTGCATGGAGACACATAAGCTGTAACCCAGCACTGTTGAACCATGTTAATTTGCTGTGAGAAGCATGTGTTGATACCAGAGAGAGCTGAAAATATATCCAGAGCTGGATTAGCATAGGTCGTTCTGCACCTTGCAATGCAGTTCACCCCACAGAAGCCAGAGGAAGCCGGTCATGCTGGGGACAAGACTGCAATGAGCTGAAAGATGGAGCATGTCCAGTCCCTCCAGACACAGCTGCTCAACTCGAGACTGCGCTACAAGTCAAATGATCTTGCTGATTCATCCCATTTCCACTAGCATGTGTGAGTCATCTGTCCACCCCGGACTGTTCACTGATGAAAAGTTTATTTTTAACAAGTACTGGTTAAAAATAAATGCATACATCATACAAATGAGTGAAGAATTCAGGCCCAAATTGGTATGAGTGTGCCCTGAGAAAAATTAGCTAGCCTGAATGCAATAGGAAACTTGAGAACCAGCCTTCTCTTACACCAGCATAAATCAGGAATAACCCCACTAAGATCAGTTACTGTTTCTATAAGGAAGCATTTTTAAGGCTCTGATTGAGATCATGCTCCATTAACCTACTAGGATGATCCCTTCAGGCTGATCCAGTGTTCCCAAAAAAAAAGACTCTTGTAGAAAGGATTTAAATGCAGGATTTTTACCACATTTAGTGCAATAAAAGATACCAATCTGATCTAAGCTTCTTGTTCAACCTCCCTCTAAAATAAAATGGAAGAAACAATTGAGAACATCATTTTTCTGTAGGCCTCAAAAGTTGGGAAAAATTGTCCCTTGCAGGTGCAGATATCTCTGCATTGACTATAGACACAATCTGAATAACTGACTCAGACTAGACACCTCAAGTTTGGCAAGATGAGCAACACCTTAAGAGATCACAGCAGACACAAAACTGAACTCTACTCAGTTCTAATGAGAAGCTCCATGTAGCTGAAGTGGCTAGGGATTTAAAGACTTTATCTGAAAAAGTTGCTAATAGACCATATGGGTAAAAACCTATGGTCTGGGATATGCAGCAGGACAAACCAATAGTCTTGCCTGGCCATCAGCTCTGGAAATAGCACATCAAGGACCCATACCCTGAGCTGCATTATGGCTTACAATCATCAGAAAAGCTGCACCATATCAGCCACTGGATTTAGCCTTCTTCAACAGAAAACATATTTGTACCACATGGAAGCTGACTTTTACCCTCCCTGGGTTTTGTCATGGACACCATGGTCCTTTCACATCTAAACACTCACACAAGCAGAACAGTGCAGGCACATGTGGTGTCCTACCCCAAGAGCTGATATTTCAAGAAGATACTCACTGCAAGAAGCAAGGAAGGGTGGGAGATAACTGAGCGTGTCTGTTTAAAAATAAAATAATTGTCACATACATACATTTGGATCACAGAAACAAGGCAGAAGCACCAATAATTTCCCTTGCAAATGAACAGATGGCATGTGGCAATTCTGTGGTGGGACTTTGAAGAGACCTGCTTTTTCAAAACATGAGACTGAAGCAAACTTTTAAGAGCAGAGCACTTCCTTCCTGTTGTCTTTTGCGTGAGGCAAGCAGGCTGTAGAGAGAGATGGGTTCCTCTTCCTTACCAAGCATTAAGAAAGGCCCAGATGTATTATTCTTTGCATTAAAGCTTTAGTGTGAGGAGCCTTTCAGGACAGGCATCTTCTGGTGTTGTCTCTGTGAGCAATGCAGTAGTCCTAGAGCAATAAAAAGGGACTTTAGGGCCTTGGGATGAGCGGTGAAAGATTCTGGGGCACAAGTTATCTTTTCATCTATTCTTCCAGTCACAGGCAATGATGTAGGAAAAAACAACCACATCCATTCCATTAATGCATGGCTCCGTGGCTGGTGTCACCACCACAAATTTGGGTTATTCAACAATGGTTTGGACTACACAGCACCAGGATTATTGACACCAAACACAAGACATCTTTCTCAAAGGGCAACAAGGGTATATGCTCAGGAGATTGCAGGACTAATTGACAGGGCTTTAAACTAGGTATGATGGGGGAGAGGGATAATAATATCAGCAGTCTTTCATGTGACAAGCTGTGGGAGAAGACACCTGAGTTAGTGGGAAGGGGGACTAGTAAGGGTCTTCAGCCTGTTCCCCTGCAACATGCAGCACAGTCAAAGGCTCATGAAATCAAG